>JAJQKJ010002343.1:0-255248 GCA_029574335.1 Rana kukunoris
TCAGTACATCAAGAGACAGGAAATAACAGCAAAAACGAAACTAGAACTGTAGGTTGATTATATGATTGATTTTTCTATTTTTAATCATTTTTAAAAGGAATCTGTAACTTTTATGTCTCCCTACCCTGTAAACAGTCATTTCAGCCCAAAAATGTTTTCCTTTAGTGACCCTTTAACCACTAGGGGGCGCTGAAGGGGTTAAGTGTGACCTCATCTGTGTTTATATACTGTAGGGGGGCGCGGGGCTGCACGTTCTTCAGCTCTGGAGAACCGATCGCAGGACACCTGCAGCGATCAGGTACGCAGGCGCGGTCACAGAGCTTCAGCTGGGCTTAAAGGGCCACGTACCTGTACGTTAATGTGCCCAGCCGTGCCATTCTGCCAACGTATATCCAAGTGAATGGGTCCTTAAGCGGTTAACCATACCTCCAGGATATTCTTGTTTTACGATTGTTAAAGGGGAGGTTCACCTAAAAATAAACTTTTAACATTGCATTTATGAGGTTAATGACAATTAGAATCGGCATTTATTTTATTTTTTTAAATACGTCCGTACATACCATCTCCTATATGTATTCTCATCGCCGCTTCTGGGTATGATCGTTGAGGCTGGGCGTTTCTAATTGATTGACAGCATCCGACCGACACATACTGCGTGTCACGAGATGCCGAAAGAAACCGAACGCCGTGCGGCTCTATACGACGCCTGCGCACCGACGTTCGACTTCTTTCAGCATCTCGTGACGCCCTGTATGCGTCGTCGGTCGGATGCTGTCAATCAATTAGGAAATCCAACCCCGACCATCATACCCGGAAGCGGCCATGAGAATACATATAGGAAACGTTATGTACGGACGTATTTTCTTTTTAAAAAACAGCCGATTCTAATTGTCATTAAAGTGGATGGCCCATCAAAAAAAATATTTAAAGCCAGCAGCTACAAATACTGCAGCTGCTGACTTTTAATATTAGGACACTTACCTGTCCTGGAGTCCAGCGCCATCCGCAGCAGAGGACGAGCGTTCGCTCGTCTCTCTGCTGCTCCCCCCTCCATCCACGGTGAGTGAACCAGGAAGTGAAGCGCTCCGGCTTCACTGCCCGGTTCCCTACGGCGCATGCGCGAGACGCGCTGCGCACACCGATTGGCTCCCGCTGTGTGCTGGGAGCCGAGTGTTCCCAGCACACAACGGGGGGGGGGGGGGGGAGGAAAACCCGTCTTCTGCCCGAGAATACTGGGCCGGAAGTGGGTGCAAATACCTGTCTTTAGACAGGTATCTACACCCCCTGAAAGGTGTCGAATGTGACACCGGAGGGGGGAGGGTTCCGATCAGCGGAACTTCACTTTAGGGTGGAGCCTCGGCTTTAATCTCATAAATGCAATGTTAAAAGTTTATTTTTAGGTGAACCTCCCCTTTAATCACCTTGGAAGTGTATTTATTTTGGTTTCTCCAACAGCTTTACCAATGTTTTTTGATTCCTTTTTGGGTGTTTGTCTAAGTATAAGGCTATACCAAGGCTTTTGAGAATTGCATTTTATGTAAACTATTCTAATACATTTTTTATATTTTTTCATAAAATATGGTCTGTTACTGTGCCTACAAAGTCCTAGAATAGCCCTTTGTATTCTTTTTTCCCTTGACAATTCATATCAGGACGCGGCACATATACTATTTTGATGTATCCACAGTACCACTCTGTGATATGATACATTTTCTCTTTTTACTTGAAGGGAGCTATCAGTTCAAGTTTGAACACATGATTGAAAACAAAAGGGGGGAAAAGAAAACGAATAAAAAATTAAGATAATTTTGGAAGGGTAAAAGCAAAATCTCACACAGTGGCGGAAATAGTATCAAAAAGGGAAAAGTGATGAGGGAAGGGAACTTGCCTGGTCAATGGTAGGCGTTCCGATTCATTCAATGTGAGGATGGAGTTTACCAATAGGGACCAATAAAGGATCCAAGAACGGGCAGAGGTGAGGGAAGATATTCTCAAAAAATGGGGGTCCGTACCCTCAAGAAGAGAGGTGGGAACACGCAGTGGGCTACTCCGTAGATAAGCTTTATTGAAAATGCACACAAATAAACAATTGGTAAACATTCACAAAAGATGGCAACATTTTTCTTTAAATGACAACATTGTCCTAAAAACACGATCCTGGGATTACCAGCCATGCCACTTCCATCCATAGAAGACTCTAAACAGGTTAATGAAGATAACACGTGAGAAGGGGGTCTAGAGGGGTCCTGGGAAGCCTACTTGGCACTTGCAACTGAACGCTGTGCCCCTACCTTTGGGACACTTTGGCCCGCTGTATATCCTGTGTCTCCAGTGTTGGTAAAATCTATACCGAACCGGCAATCGTCAACATAACAGATGACACCAACAAACTGGTCTGCAGGGGTCCTGGGAAACCCACGGGGCACTTGGAACTGAATGCTAGGTGCCCACCTTGAGGACATCCAGGCCCACTATATGCTGTCATCACTAAGGAGGAAGTCCGGGACGGACCAGCAAACCTATACAGCAGTGGACATACACTTTACATGGTACTCGTTGTAAAAGTGGGGTATAGGTTTAAATTATATACGTCTTGTATTTATAGATTTGTGCGTGTTTTTTGGTAACTTTTGTAATAAAAATGTATCACTCTTAAGCTGATCTATTGCTTTTACTTTATTCCCCAGCAAGCTACGCCGTATGTCATGCAGGGCCTTTGTAGTGTGGGCTCATGGTTTCCTGGATAAGAGCGACTGCAGACCTGTCCCAGCTTGTGTGGTGAAGGTTGTACAAGAACTTCTACCTATCCGGAGGAGCTAAATGTCGGCTATAGAAAGATATACGATTACCCAGCAGCCATAATGGCTTTGGATCATATTTGATATATATTGGTCGTTTTATAAGTGTTCTATGTATGTATATATATATATATATTTTTTTTACTTAAATAAATACCGTGTTTCTGTCTGGTAAAAGAAGACCTTTTGACCACTTAAGACCCGGACCAAAATGCAGGTAAAGGACAAGGCCCCTTTTTGCGATTCGGCACTGCGTCGCTTTAACTGACAATTGCGTGGTCGTGTGACGTGGCTCCCAAACAAAATTTGCGTCCTTTTCTTCCCACAAATAGAGCTTTATTTTGGTGGTATTTGATTGCCTCTGCGATTTTTATTTTTTGCGCTATATACAAAAATAGAACGACATTTTTGAAAAAAGAAACAATATTTTTTACTTTTTGTTATAAGAAAAACGGAAGGTTTAGTCAAACATTTGGGCCAAAATGTATTTAGCCACATGTCTTTAGTAAAAAAAAAACGCAATAAAGAAAAAAAATAGCTACCTAGCGGGAACAGCGACACTAATACAGCGATCAGAAAAATGATCGCTTAGTGATGCTGGCAATAGGGAGTGAAAGGGTTAACTAGGGCGGTGTTTAAGGGGTTAAAACTTTATTGGGGGGTATGGGGGCTACCCTGAACCTAAGACTAACTGCCTGTCACACTGACACTAAATACAGTAATCATACATATAATCACTGCATTCAGTGATACTGTGATAGGGGGAGGGGGGGGGGGTTAAGGGGGTTAAGTGTGCCTGTGTGTCCTGGTGTCAGTGTAGTGTTGTGCAGACTTACTATGTGATGTGATCTCTCCTCAGCGGTGGTTGAAAATACCGCCGAGAGCTGAGATCACATCACTTCCCTCTTCCTGTGTTTACACAGGAGGAGGAAGTGACACACGGGGGAGGGCACGGATTGGTTGGGAGCGATCCGGAGGGGGCGGACAAAAACGAACAGCCGCCCCCTCATCCCGGATCGCTCGCACAGCAAACCGGACCGCCGCATGTAACGACACAGCCAATCACAGATCGCCGCGAACGGCCAATCAGAGTGGCCGTTTGCGATGCGATCTGTGGGCGAATGAGAGATGATCTCATATGTAAACATATGAGATCATTTCTCATTGCCGTTTTACACAGAGACAGCGTCCTGTCTCTGGAGAGGAGGAGACCGATTTTGTGTCCCTTGTACATAGGGACACAGATCGGTCACCCCCCTCCCCCCACAGTTAGAACACAATGCAGGATACACATTAACCCCTTCCTCACCCCCTAGTGTTAACCCCTTCCCTGCCAGTCACATTTATACAGTAATTAGTGCATATTTATAGCACTGATTGCAGTATAAATGTGAATGGTGCCAAAAATGTGTCAAAAGTGTGCGATTTGTCCGCCATGATGTCGCAATAAAAATCGCAGGTCGCCGCCATTACTAGTAAAAAAAGAAATAATAAAAAATAATTCTGTCCCTTATTTTGTAGGCGCTATAACTTTTGCGCAAACCAGTCGCTTATTGCGATTTTTTTTTTTGATTTTTTTTACCAAAAATATGTAGAAGAATACGTATCGGCCTAAACTGAATTTTTTTTTTTAAATTGGGCTATTTTTTATAGCAACAAGTAAAAAATATTGTATTTTTTTTTTCAAAATTGTTGGCCTTTTTTGTTTATAGCGCAAAAAATAAAAACCGCAGAGGTGACCAAATACCACCAAAAGAAAGCTCTATTTGTGGGGAAAAAAGGACGCCAATTTTGTTCGGGAGCCACGTCGCGCGACCGCGCAATTGTCAGTTAAAGCGGCGCAGTGCCGCAAGCTGAAATTTCACGTGGTCAGGAGGGGGGTATACATGCCCAGTAAGGAAGTGGTTAAAGGGGTTGTAAAGGATTCTTTTTCATAATAAGCATCCTTTACCTGAAGACATTCCACTTTTCACTTCCTCATTGTTCGTTTTTGCTCAGAAGTTGCTCTATTTCTTCTCGGTTCTGTTCACTTCCTGCTTGTCTGATTGTTACTCACCACCGTGATGGGAGGCTTTACTGCCGTGGTCAGTGACGTGCTCGCCCCCTCCTGGGAACTACATCTGTGCGGCAGGACTCTCTCTACCTGTTAGAGACTTCAAGGAGGTGTGAATTACTGGGCGTGCCGCAATGCATACTGGGAAATGTAGTTCTTACATGAACGAGCGCCACAAACCAGGAAGTGAATCAGAGAACAGAAACTAGAACGCCGGAGGTGATATAGATGAAGGAATTTAATAGGTATTTACTCGTTTTTTAACAGAATTATTACACTCTTCCGTCTGTCTACCTTACAGACATTAACTTTAGGCAAAAATATTTTTTTCTTTACAACGCCTTTAAGCCAGTGCATTGTTGGTTCACTTAACTTTTCCTTCTAAATGTTTTTTTTTCCTTGAATAAATATAAAGGTGCTAGCGCAAGTGGTAAAGCATAACATAAGATATATACTACAGAAAATATATATAATAGGGTGAACACACAGTGCACAAATGTGCTATATTCAGTGATATCTGTGACAAAGCAAGAAAAGGGGAGAAAAAACCGTCCAACAACAGTGCTAACTCCAAAACAGATGCACTAAGGTCCTTAATGTAAACAGTGTGCAGGAGGATGTCCACTAGTTGCAGAAAGGTGAGGAAAGGAAAGACCCCCACCACACGGCACGTCTAGTCTCACAGAACTCTCACCTCCAGCTAGACATAGCGAGCATGTAGGATATCCTTGGTGTAGGCAGTCTCCCTCCGTAATGTTGTTGTTAATCTCCACGGATCAATGAAACGACAGGTGTCTAAGTACTCCGGTAATTTCACAAGGCACAGACAAGGGGAGTCCAGAAAAAAGACAGAGGAAGCCTCCAATAGTGCGTTAACTTGATAACCAGGGAGTTTTTAATAAAAAAATTGTACTTACAAACAATAAAGATAAAATTGCATCAAACAGCGGGATCGTAGCGCTTGCAGCACGTCACTCATCTGCCCGTCCTTCCCTTCCCTACGCGTTACGACACAGGGTCACGTGTCTTCATCTGGGGAATGCTCAAGAGCATTTGATGCAATTTTATCTTTATTGTTTGTAAGTACAATTTTTTATTAAAAACTCCCTGGTTATCAAGTTAACGCACTATTGGAGGACATCACACATTTGTTGTCGTAAAATTTTAAAGCATGCTATCCAACATTTGTTGTCAGAAAAATCTGACAACAATTGTCCGTTGGAGCGTAGAAACGGTCGGATTTTCAGACAAAAGCCTGCCATCGCACAATTCCCATCAGAAAATCCGATCGTGTGTACAGGCCTAAATCTTACTGCTTGCAAAGGAATCAGATGAGACAGAATTTTGCCAGTAAAAGAGCTACTGTGTGTTTTAGGTGATTCACCAGCATAATTCTACCCCATGTTATTCCTTTGCAAGCAGTAGGTTTAGGAGTTCTCTGGCATCTGCTTTCCTGAGTCCATTTAAACCCTTAACCACTTAAGGGCCGCCTACTGCACATATACGTCGGCAGAATGGCACGGCTGGGCACATCAAAGTATATATACGCGGCGCGCTTCCGTGACCCGGTCCGAAGCTCCAGGATCGGGACTCGCGGACCCGATCGCCGCTGCAGTGCGGCGATCCGTCCCTGGAGCTGAAGAACGGGGAGAGCCGTGTGTAAACACTGCTTCCCCGTGCTTCTCTGTGGCCGCAGCATCGATCGCGTCATCCCTGTTATAGGGGGACGCGATCGATGACGTCACACCTACAGCCACACCCCCCTACAGTTGTAAACACACACACACAGGGAACACTCAAATTCAGAGCGCCCCCTTGTGGTTAACTCCCAAACTGCAACTGTCATTTCCACAGTAAACAATGCAATTTAAATGCATTTTTTGCTGTGAAAATGACAATTGTCCCAAAAATTTGTCAAAATTGTCCGAAGTGTCTGCCATAATGTCGCAGTCACGAAAAAAATCGCTGATCGGCGCTATTAGTAGTAAAAAAAAAAAAATAATAATAGAGATGCAATAAAACTATCCCTTATTTTGTAAACGCTATAAATTTAGCGAAAACCAACCGATAAACGCTTATTGCGATTTTTTTTTTTACCAAAAATAGGTAGAAGAATACATATCGGCCTAAACTGAGGAAAAAAAATGTTTTTTTATATATTTTAGGGGGATAGCAAAAAGTAAAAAATATTGCATTTTTTTTAAAATTGTCACTCTATTTTTGTTTATAGCACAAAAAATAAAAACCGCAGAGGTGATCAAATACCACCAAAAGAAAGCTCTATTTGTGGGGGAAAAAAGGACGCCAATTCTGTTTGGGAGCCACGTCGCACGACCGCGCAATTGTCAGTTAAAACGACGCAGTGCCGAATCGCAAAAAGGGGCAAGGTCCTTTACCTGCATTTTGGTCCGGGTCTTATGTGGTTTATACACACATACATACCTGACTTAAGGCCCTTTCACATCAGGGCTGTCTTAAAAGCATCATGGGCCCCTGGGCAAAGTAATGCTCTGAGGTCTCTACAATGGGGACAGCGCAGGTAAACAGACCAGATATCCCCCCAGCACTCTGACCCCTCTACACTTGAGATATCCCCCTAGCACTCTGACCCCTCTAGACCCCAGATATCCCCCCAGCAATCTAACCACTCTACACCTCAGATATCCCCCCAGCAATCTGACCCCTCTACACCCCAGATATCCCCCCAGCAATCTGACCCCTCTATACCCCAGATATACCCCCAGCACTCTGACCCCTCTACACCCCAGATATCCCCCCAGCAATCTAACCACTCTACACCTCAGATATCCCCCCAGCAATCTGACCCCTCTACACCCCAGATATCCCCCCAGCAATCTGACCCCTCTATACCCCAGATATCCCCCCAGCACTCTGACCCCTCTACACCCCATATATCCCCCCAGCACTCTGATCCCTTTATACCCCAGATATCCCCCCAGCACTCTGACCCATCTACACCCGATATATCCCCCCAGCACTCTGACCCCTCTACATCCCAGATATCCCCCCAGCACTCTGACCCCTCTACACCCCAGATATCCCCCAGCAATCTGACCACTCTACACCCCAGATATCCCCCCAGCACTCTGACCCATCTACACCCCATATATCTCCCCAGCACTCTTATCCCTCTACACCCCAGATATCCCCCCCCAGCACTCTGACCTCTCTACACCCCAGATATCCCCCCAGCACTCTGACCCCTCTACACCCCCCAGATATCCCCCCAGTACTCTGACCCCTCTACACCCCAGATATCCCCCCACCACTCTGCTCCCTCTACACCCCAGATATCCCCCAGCACTCTTATCCCTCTACATCCCAGATATGCCCCCCAACACTCTGACCCCTCTACACCCCAGATATCCCCCCAGCACTCTGACCTCTCTATACCCCAGATATCCCCCCAGCACTCTGACTCCTCTACACCCCAGATATCCCCCAGCACTCTGATCCCTCTGTGATTGAATAAATCATGAATCCCGCCTCTTGTATCCAATCACTGTGCTGTGATTCATAACAGCACAAGCTGATTTTTGGGAATGGAGGGTGTCCCTGAATGGTAGTTTGGAAATGTGGTCACCCTAGCCCAACAGCGATCAACGGATCGATCCCCGCTGAGCAAGTGGAGTCCATCAAAACAGATCCGCCCTGTGCGAAAGGTGCCTTATATGGAAGAGAGACCCCCATGAAGAGTGAGTGTGTTTTCCTGCTAAGGGATTGTGTTATTCATTTCACTTGTGTTGAGGAAATTTCTGCAGCCAAGGTTCACATATGTATAACATGCTTGCCGTTCAGGGATCACATGGCTCAAAGTCCTCTAGCATTAATGACCGGGCAAGGCAATAAATCCATTATATTACTCTATATGATAATGTGAGTGCAGATAAGGACAAAATATAAGCTAGATGCACCCATAAACTGGAGGCAACGGATCAGGCAAACATGCTACATTGATTGGAGTCCTTTGACCTAGTTGATGTTGGTGGCATCCACCTCCCATTTTTACCTGTTCCTCCTCCCCTTTTTCCTTCACTTTTTCCTCCATCTCACCTTTTCCCCTATCTATGTGATAATAGCATATGGATAAGCATCGGGGAGCTGTGTTTTTTCTCACCTTGTCAGTGGCTCATCATCCAGGATATCTACACATTTTGGCTCCTTTTGAAGATGCAATAAAAATGGTGGGCCATGATGAAGCAGATTAGTAGTCCAATGTTCCTCCTTGAGCAGTGGTCTCCAAACTGCGACCCGAGGGCCAGATGTGGCTCTTTGCCTGCTTTTATCTGGCCCTCAAAACACTATTTCATCCACTGATACCAATAATGGGGTACAAATCCCCCTTCCGCCACCAATGAACGGGCACAATTCCTCCCAATGACACCAATAACGGGTCACAATTTCTCCCAATGATGCCAACAATGGGGCCCAATGACACCAATGATGGGGCACAATTTCTCCCAATGACACCAATGATGGGGCACAATTTCTCCCAATGACACCAATGATGGGGAACAATTTCTCCCAATGACACCAATGATGGGGGCACAATTTCTCCCAAATGACACCAATGATGGGGAGAATTTCTCCCAATGACACAAATAATGGTCACAATTTCTCCCAATGATACCAATGACCACAATCCGGCCCTCCTAAAGTCTGAAGGACAGTAAACTGGCCCTTTGTTTAGAAAGTTTGGAGACCCCTGTCCTAGAGCACACAAAGCTTGGCCTAATAATCTCGAAAAAAAAAACATTCACTGCAACATCACATCATCATATTGATAATAAAGATCCTGATTCTGGTGGTCCCACAGTTACATATAACTACTTGCCAACAGTTGTTCATTATTTAGGCCTTGCTCATGTGGGTGTATTTGAAAGTATGGGTTTAGTTAAAAAAATAAATTAAAAAAATGGTGCTCGCCTAGGTGGATGCAGTATCGTTCCAATGCTGCATCTGTCTCCCACCAGCTCCGAGAACTGAGTGCTCAAGCACCGCTGATCGCTTAATTCTCAGGCTGCAGACAGCTGACGATTGTCAATCATTGGCTCTCTGCCCCTCCCCCCCCCCGCGCGCTCACTAGAGGGGTGTGTAATAGATTTTCCCTGGCTAAATTCCAGGATACGTGTTCTATTCTGCCGCTGAGCCAAATCTATGATGATGTGAGCATGCAAACAAGAGAGAATAGTCATGCTGCAGTCGTCATCGTTTCCAACGGCAAAGAGACTTTATTCAAGTTACAGCTTTTTATAGCCAAAGTGACATAAGCAAGCATCTTCTCATATGGGTGCATCTGATTGGCTCATTCATATGGTCTTCTCTTATTACATCTCTTCTTCACCACAAGGCAAACATTCCAGGCTTTCATGGGGGCCATTTTCTCTTTGGTCGATGGGAGGGGTAGAAGTTGGTTAGGAGTGCAGTAGTTAACCACTTAAGACCCGGACCAATACGCTGGCAAATGACCCAAGGGGTTTTTGCGATTCGGCACTGCGTCGCTTTAACAGACAATTGCGCGGTCGTGCGACGTGGCTCCCAAACAAAATTTGCGTCCTTTTTTTCATACAAATAGAGCTTTCTTTTGGTGGTATTTGATCGCCTCTGCGATTTTTATTTTTTGCGCTATATACAAAAATAGAGCGACATTTTTGAAAAAAAATCAATATTTTTTACTTTTTGTTATAATAAAAAACCAATAAACTAAATTTTAGTCAAACATTTAGGCCAAAATTTATTTAGCCACATGTCTTTAGTAAAAAAATAATCGCATTAAAAAAAAATTAGCTACCTAGCGGGAACAGCGACACTAATACAGCGATCAGAAAAATGATCGCTTAGTGACGCTGGCAATAGGGAGTGAAAGGGTTAACTAGGGCAGTGATCAAGGGGTTAAAACTTTATTGGGGGGGGTGGGGGGGCTACCCTGACACTAACACTGACTGACTGTCACACTGTCTGTCACACTGACACTAAATACAGTAATCATACATGTATGATTACTGCATTCAGTGACACTGTGACAGGGGGGAGGGGGGGGGGCGATCGCGGGGGTTAAATGTGTTTGTGTCTGTGTGTAAGTGTGCTGTTGGTGCAGACTTACTTGGTGTGTTGTGATCTCTCCTCAGCGGCGCTTGAAACAAACGCCGAGGGAGAGATCACGTCGCTTCCTCCTTCCTGTGTTTACACAGGAGGAGAAAGTGACAGGGCGGGCGGGCGCGCGCATTGGCTGAGAGCGATCCGGAGGGGGCGGATGAAAACGGATAGCCTCCCCCACTTGTCGGATCGCTCCTGCAGCCGCATGTACGGGGGGGGGGGTCCGATCGGACCCCCGATCCCCCCAAGGCACCAACGTATATATACGTTGATGTGCCTGTCGGTGCCATTCTGCCGACGTAAATGTACATGCGGCGGTCCTTAAGTGGTTAAAAAAACATCGTCTTCACTCCGGGCTGAGATTAACTCTGTCATGACTTTCATTAAAGGAAATTAATATGCGTGTAATACACACACATATACAGTACAGACCAAAAGTTTGGACACACCTTCTCATTCCAAGAGTTTTCTTTATTTTCATGACTATGAAACTATGAATTAACACATGTGGAATTATATACATAACAAAAAATTGTAAAAAAAATGAAAATATATGTCAAATTCTAGGTTCTTCAAAGTAGCCACCTTTTGCAGCAGACACATCTCTAGAAGAACTGATAAGAGGAGAATGTGTGAATCAGGCCTTCATGGTAGAATATCTGCTAGGAAACCACTGCTAAAGAAAGGCAACAAGCAGAAGAGACTTGTTTGGGCTAAAGAACACAAGGAATGGACATTAGACCAGAGGAAATCTGTGCTTTGGTCTGATGAGTCCAAACTTGAGATCTTTGGTTCCAACCACCGTGTCTTTGTGCGACGCAGAAAAGGTGAACAGATGGACTCTACATGCCTGGTTCCCACTGTGAAGCATGGAGGAGGAGGTGTGATGGTGTGGGGGTGCTTTGCTGGTGACACCGTTGGGGATTTATTCAAAATTGATAGGAAAACTGAACCAGCATGGCTACCACAGCATCTTGCAGCGGCATGCTATTCCATCCGGTTTGCGTTTAGTTGGACCATCATTTATTTGTCAACAGGACAATGACCCCAAACACACCACCAGGCTGTGTAAGGGCTATTTAACCAAGAAGGAGAGTGATTAGGTGCTGCGCCAGATGACCTGGCCTCCACAGTCACCGGACCTGAACCCAATCGAGATGGTTTGGGGTGAGCTAGACCGCAGAGTGAAGGCAAAAGGGCCAACAAGTGCTAAGCATCTCTGGGACCCCCTTCAAGACTGTTGGAAGACCATTTTAGGTGACTACTTCTTGAAGCTCATCAAGAGAATGCCAAGAGTGTGCAAAGCAGTAATCAAAGCAAAAGGACCTAGAATATGACATATTTTCACACTTTTTTGTTATGTATATAATTCCACATGTGTTAATTCATAGTTTTGATGCCTCCAGTGTGACTCTACAATTTTCATAGTCATGAAAATAAAGAAAACTCTTGGAATGAGAAGGTGTGTCCAAACTTTTGGTCTGTACTGTATATATGCACATATACATACATATATATACACACACACATCGCAACAAGAAATAAAATAATACAAGAAAGTAAAGCAATATTTGAGTGGTTAGGAGAAAGATAACATAGACACAAAATAATCATTTTATCAACTTCATCACAGATGGGCTGGCTCAGGCTCTCAGTGGATCGCTAAGGCCCAGGCACCTTGGTGAATCCCAACCACATGGTCGGGGTCTTTTCAGAGCCTGCATTGGTTCTGTGAGCTCAGCCAACAGTGGGCTTTAGCCTGCTGTTGTCAGTTGAAAACAGGTCACAGGGGTGAAGAAGGAACTGTGATCCATAGGAGAAGTACAGCCAAAAAATCTTTAGTTATACTTCTCCTTTAACCTCTTGGCACACAAATTTGCAGCCTCTCAGCAGGTGAACCTTGGTGCAGAGCAATTAGTGAAAATACAGCTGTGCCAAGAGCAGGCACACTGTTACCGTGACATGTGACAGCCAATCATGGTGGTCCTCAGTCCAAGTCACCCCCCCCCCAAATCAACAGAGAATGGCAACCGGATGGCAGGGGCGGCACGGTTAGTTCAAATATTATTTGTTTATTTTTCACTTTTTTATCACTTTTTTAAAAATTTTGTAGCATGTCGTTTACTTTTTTTTATTTTTGTATAATTTTCTTATTATCTTTAATATTATTTTTCTTATTCTTTACTTTTTAATTTCAATAATTTAATTATTATTTCTTAGTTATTTATTTATTTATTTTTATCATTTTTTTTTCACTTAACTTTATTGCTATCACACAGGAGAAAACAATTCCCTGTGTGATAGCAATTGGAGGTGACAGGTTCTCTTTATTGACCCTGTCACCTCCAAAACAGGAGTCCTAGCACTGTCACAGCTGAGATGAGAAGAGCACAGCTCACGCCTCTCACTGTGTACATCAGCGGCAGGGACAGTCACAGTAGACAAACTCGGCTCCCGGGGGAGGACGGAGTCCTGAAAACAGAGCCAGTAGAGAGAGGTATGTACGGGGGGGGGGGGGGGAGGGACGGTCAGCAGCACACATTTTACAAGTGATTGCAGTGACATCGCCGCAATCACTTGCTAACGAGCAAGCGGATTCCTGAAAGAAACTTACCGCCCTTAACTAGCCTCTGCCGCCCCTCTGCACCCTGCCGCCCCAAGGCCTTGGTGGCCTTGTGGGAAATCCGGGCCTGTGAACAGCCTGACTGATCTGCAGCTAGCAGCCCCTATACACAATACACTGAGTGTCCTGACACCTTTCTATCAGAACCACCTTTAACCTTTTCAGCAATTTGACCTACAGAAGCTCTTCTATTGGATCGGACTTCATGGACCAGCCTTTGCTTCCTATGTTCATCAATGAGCCTTGGCCACCCATGACATACTGTACCTCCCAACTCTTTGAGATCGGAACGAGGGACACCTATTAGCAAAGGTATGTAGACATAGGACACACCCCCTGCCACGCCCCCTTAACAGAGCGTTCTATAAAAAATAATTAGTTAAACCCACGAGTGCTTTTTTTTTACCACCACTATTCCTTTATATTGGCATTTGAAAATGACAAATTCAGCAATTTAGAATTTGGATGAAAGGTTTAGCACTGGGAGACACTTTTTGAAAGATAAAAAGTACATTTTATATACAACTATATCCACTTTCTGACCGCCCACAGTACATTTACGTCATGAATTTGATGTACCGTTGTTATGGCAGATGTTAGCTGTCATAACCCCGGTATTATTTTGTACTGTGGGCATTTCTACCTCTGATAAAAAAAGTGGTCTCAGCGGCGTATTCACCACCGGATCACCTTTAGAGGCAGCGGGAGAGGTGTTGGCGAGGTGAGGTGACATATTATGTATCTATTTAGCGTAACATCATCTTTCACATTCTACAAAAAAAATCGCACTAAGGTGTTCTGTCAGGTTGAGGTCAGGACTCTGTGCAGGCCAGTCAAGTTCCTCCACCCCAAACTCGCTCATCCATGTCTTTACGGACCTTGCTTTGCGCACTGGTGCGCAGTTATGTTAGAACAGGAAGGGGCCGTCCCCAAACTGTTCCCACAAAGTTGTGAGCATAAAATGTCTTGATATGCTGACACCTTAACGGCTTGCGGACCAGCCGCTGCAGTTATAAAGCGACAGATTGGCTCCGCTGAGAGAACCGTCGTAGCTGTAAGTCGGTCGATTTAAGCGGGCTAGCACAGTGTGCCTACGGTAGGGTGACCAGACATCCCCAGTTTCAGGGGACAGTCCCCTGATTGAGGACACTGTCCCCGGACCAAGTCTGTCCCTGGTTTTGTCCCCAGATTGGATTTAATAGGGGGCAGGGGCAATTTCAAAGACAGTCAGTGCAGAATTAAAATAAAAATGTCTTCAGTTTTGGGTGCATGCCCATTCAGCTTCACTCACATGTTCTTCTGCCTTGGCTCAAATTCTGGCCAGCCGCCTGCCTATCTCCTTGCCTTCCCTGGAGGAGTGATTTTCCTCCGCTCCCCATCCAGTAGTAGCCGGGGGCGGAAGAGTGAGGGCTCATTTCCACTGGCGTTTTTACAGCCACTTTCTGAGCGTTTTTTGCAGCTTAAAAGCGGCTCTCCATGTTAGTCTATGGCCTCATGCCCACCATGACGTTTTTGAGCTGTAGATGGCTGAGACGTTTTTAAGCTGCAAAAAAAAAAAAACGCAGGCCCATTGCGTTCTGAAGCTCCAGCAATAGAGCTGTAAAAACGCCAGACATTAAAAAATGCTCAAAAACGCGCAAAAACGGTACCGCTGCGTTTTTGAGCTCCAAACATGGACAGGCGTTTTTAACCACTTTAGCCCCGGACCATATTGCTGTCCAATGACCAGAACACTTTTTGTGATTCGGCACTGCGTCGCTTTAACTGACAATTGCGCGGTCGTGCGACTTGGCTCCCAAATGCAATATTTATTACTTTTTGCTATAATAAATATCCCCCAAAAATATATAAAACATTTTTTTTTCCCCTCAGTTTAGGCCGATACGTATTCTTCTACATATTTTTCATTAAAAAAATCGCAATAAGCGTTTATTGATTGGTTTGCGCAAAAGTTATAGTTTTTACAAAATAGGGGGTCGTTTTACGTCATTTTTATTAATATTTTTTTTTTACTAGTAATGGCGGCGATCAGCATTTTTTTTCAGTACTGCGACATTATGGCGGGCACTTCGGACACTTTTGACACATTTTTGGGGCCATTAGCATTTTTATAGCGATCAGTGCTATAAAAATGCATTGTATTACTTTAAAAATGCCACTGGCAGTGAAGGGGTTAACACTAGGGGGCGGGGAAGGGGTTAAGTGTGTTCCTGGGTGTGTTCTAACTGTATGGGTGGGGGGGGGTGGCCTCACTAGGGGAAATCACTGATCTTCTGTTCATACATTGTATGAACAGAAAATCAGCATTTCCCCCGCTGACAGGACCAAGAGCTGTGTGTTTACACACAAATCTCCCGTTCCCCGCTCTGTAACGAACGAGCGCGCGTGCCCGGCGGCAATCGTACTTGGGGGCACGTGCGCGGGACTTGGGGGCAAGCGGGGACGCGCGCGCGCCCCCCTAGAGGCCGCTAAAGAGCGAACGTATAGCTACAGGCTCTCGCCCAGCAGTGCCCCGCAGTAATATGACGGTGGGCGGTCGGCATCTAGTAAAGCTGTAAAAAAGGCTAAAAAAAGTGTCTGGAAATGAAGCCTTAGACTTGAGAGGCTGTGAGGTGAGCGGCGGTGGGCAGAGATTAGCTGATTGTTGCCATTACTAGTAAAGAAAAAATATGTCCCCAGATTTCATTTAAAAAAATCTGGTCACCTTAGCCTATCAGAATGTTTGATCATTCTTCCAGAAGCACATTTGTGAGGTCAGGCACTGATGTGGATGAGAAGGCCTGACTTGTATCACGAGGGTGCCGATGTTCGTGATCGTCGGCTCCCACTAGCATGCATGGAAGTGACGTCACGTGACTCAAGATAGTAGGGAAGAGGGGTGAATATGGTCATTTGCAGGTAAGTGGCACATTATGATGCATACAAGCTCATTATGCTTTTGCTTTGCAGGGAACTAAAAAAGCATGTAAAACCCATCGGCGTTTACTTCCTCTATAAGAGTTCCCTTCACTGGAACTAAGGGGCCAAGCCCAACCCCTGAAAAACAACTCCACACCATAATCCCCCCTCCACCAAATGATTTGGACCAGTACACAAAGCAAAGTCCATAAAGACATGGATGAGCGAGTTTGGAGTGGAGGAACTTGACTGGTCTGCACAGAGTCCTGACTTCAACCCGATAGAACATCTTTGGGATGAATTAGGGTGGAGACTGTGAGCCAGACCTTCTCATCCAACATCAGTGCCTGACCTCACTAATGCTCTTCTGGAAGAATGGTCAAACATTCCCATAGACACTCCTAAACCTTGTGGACGGCCTTCCCAGAAGAGTTGAAGCTGTTATAGCTGCAAAGGGGGGGCAACTCAATATTGAACCCTACGGACTAAGGTCCCTTTCACACGATACAAAAATCGGAAAGTACAATTTTGGCCGACAAACGATCTGCCTATTTTTGGATCATTAGCTTTCGACAGCCAATTTCCGTTTCTCGCTCTGTCATGAGCGGTCGCCGGTGCCCGCCAGGAACATGCGCATCGGCTCCGGGGACAGGCGGCAGGCGTGTGCTGTGACATAACCGGTTCCCGACCAGCTCCTGCACATTTACATCGGCAGAATGGCACGGCTGGACAAAGTAACGTATATATAAGTCACTTTGAAATTCCCGCCATGCACGCACCCCTGCCACAAGCTCAGTGACCGCGCCCACGTGACCCGCAGACTCGCTGTCCGCCGGTGTCCCGCGATCAAGTCACAGAGCTGCAGACCGGGGAGAGGCCAGTGTAAACAAGCATCTCCCCGTTCTGCCTAGTGACACTGTCACTGATCGTCAGTTCCCTCTCATCCGGAACAGCAATCAGTGACGTGTCACTCGTACCCATGCCCCCTTAGTTAGAATCACTCCCTAGGTTACACTTAACCCCTTCAGCATCACCTAGTGGTTAACCCCTTCACTGCCAGTGTAATTTTTACAGTAATCAGTGCATATTTATATGCTTTGATTGACAGCAGCTCCAGCCAATGGCTGCCATGCTATTAATCCATCCAGTGTAACCAATCAACGGCTAGGCTGGGAACCGAAGAGGATGACGGGGGACGAGCGCGGGAGTTTTGAGGGGTCAGGTAGGTAAAACGGGGGCTCAGCTGGGGGAGGGGCAGTACTGTCGGAGGTTTTTTAACCTTAATGCATAGGATGCATTAGGGTGAAAAAACATTTACCTTTACAACCCCTTTAATCCTTTTGCATTTTATTGTATTATAACTGTATTGTCCTCCTTTTATATTGTAAAGCGCTGCGTAAACTGTTGGCACTATATAAATCCTGTATAAATAACAATAAAGGCAGGTGTCCCAATACTTTTGACAATATAGCATAGATCAGACCAAAATGAGGGAAAGGTGAGGAGAAAAGAGGGACTTTGTTCCAAATCGGGGGACAGTCCCTTGAAATCAGGGACAGTTGGGAGCGATGCTCAGTGGATTAGGTGACATGAACACAGCAGTGATGTTGGGAAGATCTGTGTTTATTTGTGTGTATTTAGGATGTTTGTTTAGTTGTTTAGCTTTGCACTTTATATATTTTGATATGGTAATCAGGGACTGTAAAGTGACATTTCACACAGTGACATCCATTCTTCTCCCCCTCAGTGATGACAATACAAGGCTATGTCAGGGACTGCTCAGGGTGACAGCTGTAGGGTCATGTGACCAGAAGGCAGGCAGAGAGGATCTCTGGGTAATGAGGGGGAGGGGGAGGAGGTGTCTGGGACTCCTCCATGCAGGAAGCAGAAGCACAGATCTGACTCCTGGGCTCAGGCAGTGTAAGTTCCTTGTGTGTTCTCTGTCCATGTCATTGATCTATAGGATCCCTTCTATACTGATCTATAGGATCCCTTCTATACTGATCTATAGGATCCCTTCTATACTGATCTATAGGATCCCTTCTATGCTGATCTATAGGATCTCTTCTATGCTGATCTATAGGATCTCTTCTATACTGATCTATAGGATCCCTTCTATACTGATCTATAGGATCTCTTCTATACTGATCTATAGGATCTCTTCTATACTGATCTATAGGATCCCTTCTATACTGATCTATAGGATCCCTTCTATACTGATCTATAGGATTGCAGAGCTGTGTGCTGTGATCTGATGGATTCCATGTCTGTGTGCTCTGTCAGTGATCCTCGGTACACAAGCTGCTTTGCTGGGACTTTGGACCCCTGTCCTCCCTGTGCTCTGTCCTCCCCGGTCTCTGTCCCCCACCGGGCTCTGTCCCCCACCGGGCTCTGTCCCCCCCCCCGGTCTCTGTCCCCCCCCGGTCTCTGTCCCCCCACCAGGCTCTGTCCCCCCACCGGGCTCTGTCCCCCCACCGGGCTCTGTCCCCCCCACCGGGCTCTGTCCCCCCCACCGGGCTCTGTCCCCCCCACCGGGCTCTGTCCCCCCCACCGGGCTCTGCCCCCCCCACCGGGCTCTGCCCCCCCCACCGGGCTCTGCCCCCCCCACCGGGCTCTGCCCCCCCCACCGGGCTCTGTCCTCCCCGGGCTCTGTCCCCTGTCCCCACCGGGCTCTGTCCCCCCACCGGGCTCTGTCCCCCCACCGGGCTCTGTCCTCCCCGGTCTCTGTCCCCCCACCGGTCTCTGTCCCCCCACCGGGCTCTGTCCCCCCACCGGGCTCTGTCCCCCCCACCGGGCTCTGTCCTCCCCGGGCTCTGTCCCCTGTCCCCTGTCCCCTGTCCCCCACCGGGCTCTGTCCCCCCACCGGGCTCTGTCCTCCCCGGGCTCTGTCCCCTGTCCCCCACCGGGCTCTGTCCTCCCCGGGCTCTGTCCCCTGTCCCCCACCGGGCTCTGTCCCCCCACCGGGCTCTGTCCCCCCACCGGGCTCTGTCCCCCCACCGGGCTCTGTCCTCCCCGGTCTCTGTCCCCCCACCGGTCTCTGTCCCCCCCACCGGGCTCTGTCCCCCCCACCGGGCTCTGTCCCCCCCACCGGGCTCTGTCCTCCCCGGGCTCTGTCCCCTGTCCCCTGTCCCCTGTCCCCCACCGGGCTCTGTCCCCCCACCGGGCTCTGTCCCCCCACCGGGCTCTGTCCCCTGTCCCCCACCGGGCTCTGTCCCCCCCACCGGTCTCTGTCCCCCCCACCGGGCTCTGTCCCCCCCACCGGGCTCTGTCCTTCCCGGGCTCTGTCCCCTGTCCCCCACCGGGCTCTGTCCTCCCCGGGCTCTGTCCCCTGTCCCCCCACCGGGCTCTGTCCCCCCACCGGGCTCTGTCCTCTGTCCCCCCACCGGGCTCTGTCCCCCCACCGGGCTCTGTCCCCCCCACCGGGCTCTGTCCCCCCCACCGGGCTCTGTCCCCCCCACCGGGCTCTGTCCCCCCACCGGGCTCTGTCCCCCCCACCGGTCTCTGTCCCCCGTCCCCTGTCCCCCACCGGGCTCTGTCCCCCCACCGGGCTCTGTCCCCTGTCCTCCCCCCACCGGGCTCTGTCCCCCCACCGGGCTCTGTCCCCTGTCCTCCCCCCCCGGGCTCTGTCCCCACCGGGCTCTGTCCCCACCGGGCTCTGTCCCCACCGGGCTCTGTCCCCACCGGGCTCTGTCCCCACCGGGCTCTCTCCCCACCGGGCTCTGTCATCCCTGGTAATGTGTGTTGGATCTGAATATGCGATTAGTTATTGTCTAACTTTACACTTGCATTTAAACTGCTGCGACTCTGAAAGGTGATCTGTGTTTGTATCGCCTTTCAGCGGTGTTTGACAGGCAGTGAAGAGGAGATATGACCCTCCTCCCCCCGCCTGTTTTAACCATGTAAGTGCTGCGCCGTCACACGTGCATTTACAGCTGCCATTCGATTGATAATAGAAGCAATCTGCTGAATCGCACTGGAAGCACACCAGATTCCTGTGCAATTCACATGCGATTCAGCCTGGTGCGATTTGAGCACCTTCATTTTGAAGGGGCTAACATCACACTGGAAGCGGAGGTTCACTTTTTGTGTGGACCTCCGCTTTAACGGCACCCCAAAATGCAAGTCACGAACGCTCTGCATTCACCTGCACCGGATCGCATGGTAACCGGACCATGCGATCTGGTTGCAGTGCGTTTCTCAAATTGATGCGTTTCTCAAAATGTGCGTGCATTAATTTAAGAAACGCACTGCAGCCATATTGCATGGTCGTTTGGTTACCATGAGATCCGGTGCAGGCGAATGCAGTGCGTTTGTGACTTGCATTTTGGGGTGCCGTTACAGCGGAGGTCCACACAAAAGGTGAACCTCTGCTTTTCGGAACCCCCCTCCGGTGTCGCATTTGGCACCTTTCAGGGGGGTGCAGATACCTGTATAATACAGGTATTTTCACCCACTTCCAGGAATGACTCCCACAGGAGTCCCGCCCCCTCCTGCCCCCCCCCCCCCGCTGTCTTCTGGGAAACGCACTGTTCCCAGGAGACAGTGGTGACCAGTGAGGACGGGCCGCGCTGCTCGCGCATGCGCAGTAGGGAACCGGGCAGTGAAGCCGCAAAGCTTCACTCCCTGATTCCCTCACCGAGAATGGCGGCGGGAGCAGCCGAGAGAGGAGCGATTTATCGATTTCGGCTGCCGACATCGCGGGCGCCCTGGACAGGTAAGTGTCCATTTATTAAAAGTCAGCAGCTGCAGTATTTGTAACTGCTAGCTTTTAAAAAAAAAAATTCAGGTGGACCTCCGCTTTAAGATTGCAAGGGCAGTGCGACTTGAACGTGGTGCGGTAAATGTGCGCCTGTTGTGGGGTTTCTGTGTGTTCTAGTGGGCTGAGAAATGTGCTGCTGGAAACTTTCGATCCCTGGACAGTTCCTCCACAGTGTTCTAAATGCAGTGCGTGTGCGATCTGATTCCTAATGACGCCCCAAGCGCAGTGCGCTTGCCTGCACCGGATCGATCGCAGAGTTGCGCTCATGTGATCTGGTTACAGTGCATTTTTTAAAGCAGTGCATGCATTACTTTTGGTGCGATCCAGTGCGATTTCAGCCTGCTCACATCACACTGAATTGCACAGGAATCGTGCGATTCTTTGTTTAAATTGGCACTACAAAAGCGCAGATTGCGCAGCATTAGTGTTGGTTGGGGTTACAACCAGGCCACAGCTTACTATATTTACAAAAAAAAAAAAAAATTATATATAACAATTATAACACTTCTCATATATATATAAAAAAAAAAGATATATATATATATATATATAAAAAAATATATATAATTTTTTTTTTTTTTTTAGTAAATATATATATATATATATATATATATATATATATATATATATATATATATATATATATATATATATATATATATATATATACTAAAAAAAAAAAAATTTATATATATATATATATATATATATATATATCTATATATATATATATATATATATATATATATCTTTTTTTTATTTCTTTTTTATATATATATCGCAAAAAAATAAAACGCAGAGGCGATGAAATACCGCCAAAAGAAAGCTCTATATGTGGGGAAAAAAGGACAACAATTTTGTTTGGGTGCAACGTCGCACGACCGCGCAATTGTCAGTTAAAGCGATGCAGTGCAATAGAGATTTCTGGCAGACCAGATGGTCCCCGGAGTCTCTATGGTTCAGGGTACCATGTTATGATGTCACGCCCATCTAAAAATGGCGCCACCTCGGCTGTGAAGCTGAGATCGCATTGCATTTTTTTTTTCAAGCCTAGAGGAGAGATGTGGGAATCTTATTGACCTCAGATCCCTCTGTAAAGAGGACCTGTCACGCACTATTCCTATTACAAGCGATGTTTACATTCCTTGTAATAGGAATAAAAGTGATCAAAAAAGAAAGAAAAAAAAAAAGTGTCAAACTAGAAAAAACGTTTGAAAAATTGCTGCGCAAATACCATGCGAGATAAAACGTTGCAACGACCACTTTTTTATTCTCTAGGGTCTCTGCTAAAAAGGCATATATAATGTTTGGGGTTTCTATGTAATTTTCTAGCAAAGAAAAATGATGATTTTTACATGTAGGAGAGAAGTGTTATAATTGGCCTGGTAGGCAAGTGGTTAATGACATCCCCCAGATCGGTTCACAGATCGCAGTGTGAACTGTGGATTCGGACAGGAATTGGATCGCATAGGTGAGAACAGTCATGCGATCTGATTTTGGTGTGGGGGGGGGAGGGTTTGTGCACCCCCTTTTTTCTGCAAATCCAATGCGAGTTTAGCCATGCAACTGTATGGCTGAACTCGCATTGCATGTGATTGGCACCTGCGGTGTGGGTGCGATTCACATGCGATGTCAGAGATCACTATAGGGTGAACCCGGGCTTATGGCAATAAACACCCGACAGAGCTTCTAACCCTTCTCTGCCCCAGGAGAGAGAAAATAGCCACTCTAGGTGGGAGCCTTGATGGAGATCCTCCATGCAGGTATCGTAGGTGCAGGCAATGCATTCTGCAGGACAGAACAAAGGATGTTTCTGGACAGCCGCACTCTGAACAATGTTTGTTTTTATTGAATTAGGAACAGCACTACAAGTCACAGCAATCAAAACAAAAACCTGGGCAGCTGACGCGTTTCGCACTAAATCTAGTGCTTAATCATTACGATTAACCACTTAAGGACCCCTTCACGCCGATATATGTCGGCAGAATGGCACGGCTGGGCACAATCGCGTACCTGTACGTGTCCCTTTAAGCCCAGCCGTGGGGTCGCGTGTACGCCGCCGGGGGGCGCGCTGATGACCCAGTCCGAAGCTCCGTGACCGTGGGACCCGCGGACCCGATCGCCGCTGGAGTCCGGCGAACGGTCAAACACAGCTTCCCCGTTCTTCACTGTGGCGCTGTCATTAATCGTGTGTCCCCTTATATAGGGAAACACAATCAATGACATCACACCTACAGCCACACCCCCCTACAGTTAGAAACACATATGAGGTCACACCCCTTCAGCGCCCCCAAACTGCAATTGTCATTTTCACAGTAATCGGTGCATTTTTAATGCATTTTTTGCTGTGAAAATGACAATGGTCCCAAAAATGTGTCAAAATTGTCCGAAGTGTCCGCCATAATGTCGCAGTTACGAAAAAAATCGCTGATCACCGCCATTAGTAGTAAAAAAATAATAAACATGCAATAAAACGATCCCCTATTTTGTAAACGCTATAAATTTTACGCAAACCAACCGATAAACGCTTATTACAATTTTTTTATATGTTTTTGGGGGATATTTATTATAGCAAAAAGTAAAAAATATTGAATTTCTTTCAAAATTGTAGCTCTATTTTTGTTTATAGCGCAAAAAATAAAAACCGCAGAGGTGATCAAATACCACCAAAAGAAAGCTCTATTTGTGGGGAAAAAAAAGGACGCCAATTTTGTTTGGGAGCCACGTCGCACGACCGCGCAATTGTCAGTTAAAGCGAAATTGAAAAAACTGGCCGGGTCCTTTAGCTGCCTAAAGGTCCGGGTCTTAAGTGGTTAAGCACTAGATTTAGTGCAAAACGCGTCAACTGCCCAGGTTTTTGTTTAGTTTGCTGTGACTTGTAGTGCTGTTCCTAATTCAATAAAAGCAACCATTGTTCAGAGTGCGGCTGTCCAGAAACATCCTTTGTTCCTGCCTTCTCTGCCCCGGCGTCTCCTCTATATTTGTAATTATTAGAACAATCCTTTATATTGTATAATTTATACTCTCTTGTGTGTATTGCAGGGCACTCTGTAGAGGTTTCAATGGACTCGGGTTGTTGCTGTGTGCATTCTGCAGGCGCTGTCCTCGGGACTCTGGTGACCTTTGTACTGCTGTGGTTGGGATATCGCCTGGGTGTCATCTACCAGCTCTTCCACAAGGTGAGACTTTTACGCCTCATTCACACGGGCGAGGACCATACAGGAGCACCTTGGTTATGTGGCTGGAGCTGCATGCAGGCAGCCTGTGTCTCTCTATGGGGATGCAGTAGCTGTAAGGACACAGCCGCTTGTCCTAATGTGAGAGGAGGGGAGGAGAAGTGACACTGAAAGCTCACTGTCTGCACGACATCAGGAAGAACAGATGTGTCCTTACAGCTACTGCATCCCCATAGATCAGGGGTGTCAAACTCAACTTCATTGTGGGCCGCATCAGCATTATGATTGCCCTCAAAAGGGCCGGTTGTATCTGTAAGATTAGATGTCCAGCACATCCCCTCCCCTTACATTAGATGTCAAGAGCCCCCCCACCATCAGAAGTTGAGTCCCCCCCCCCTCTCCCATACATCACAGTGCACCCCCCTTTCCTTATGCTGCTGCTGGGAAGAAGTTGGATGCATTGCTTGAAAGCAGAAGGTAAGGGTCTGGAGGATGACTGGAGAGGTGCGAGGGCCGCATGAAATGGCCTGGAGGGCCGCATTCGGCCCGCGGGCCTTGTGTTTGCCACCTCTGCCATAGAGAGACACAGGCTGCCTGCATGCAGCTCCAGCCAGATAAACAAGGTGCTCATTAACACTTGCCGACTGCTTAACACTAGATATACAATCATTACCTTTGATGTTAAATAGCGCAGTTGCTTCCATGACCCCCGTATGTTTATTTACAGTAATCGACCGGCTATCTGATTTAACCACTTGCCGACCGCCTAGCGAACATATACTGTATAAGCCGAGTTTTTCAGCCTTTTTTTAGGGCTAAAAATACCCCCCTTATATAAGCCTAGGGTGAGAATGCAGCACTGTCTCACTGTACACATTTGCAGTCTCGCTGTGCCATACCTCACTGTCCCCGAGTATCTGAATTCTTGACAGGCGTCCATTTTTTAAAAGTCGCGGCTTCCTCCTGGCGTTCCGTTCCATGATAGGCATTTGACACTTGTGTTCCGCCTATCACAGAGGTTCTCGTCCTCGGACTCAGTTTCCCAGCAGACACTGTGTTCAGTGTTCCGCCAATCACGGACGTCCTCTTGGTTGAGGATGAAAGAATATCCGACATTGTTGAACAATGCAGCATGTTTTTTTTTTCTGGAACTGACTGCATTGGTGTGAACTATGCCATTGGAAACCATATAAACTACTTTCCAAGCGTATTTGACGCATACGTAAGTCACACATGTAAACGGTGTTCAAACACACATGTGAGGTATCGCCACGATAGTTAGAGCGAGAGCAATAATTCTAGCACTAGACCTCCTTTGTAACGCCAAACTGGTAACCTGTAAAAATTCTTATAGTGTCGCCTATGGATATTTTTAAGTACTGTGGTTTGTTGCCATTCCACAAGTGTGCGTAATTTTGAAGCGTGACATGTTGGGTATCTATTTACTTGGCGAAACATCGTCTTTCACATTATAAACAAATTGGGCTAACTTTGCTACAAGCTCATTGGTTTCGATGCAGAAGTGAGCCTTATTTTGCACTCTCCAGCGATAGTAAATAAACCCCATTGTGTACTTAAAAGTGGGGTATGCCTATGTGTGTGTGTGTATATATATATATATGACAGGAAGTCAGGTAAATCTGTGTGTGTTGTCACAGACGGGAGATATATTTCTGCCTTGTTTAGACAATACACCAATTACTATTGGGCGTCGGCTGCAGAGATGGCCAGAGAGGTTTGGGGCGTTAGAAGGCTTCAGCTGTTCAGAATGAAGCAATTAAAGCCCCTTTAAAGACAGCCTAAGGCTGACGACTGATTGCTGCATCCTGAGGCTTTGTGAGTGAAGGAGCAGACACAAGCACTTCTGAAGAGGTGAGGTGCTGATGGATATTTCTGTGTGAGAAATATCAAAGAGACTTATTGTGTATATATATATATATATATATATAATTCATTCCGATGGGGGGAAAAAAAAACTATAGGAAATTCCAATCATCTGTGTGCAACTCTGACGGAGAAAAAACCCACGCATTGCTCAGAATCAAGTCGACGCATGCTCGGAAGCATTGAAATGAAATATGCTCGTCGTAGTGTTTTACGTCACTGTGTTTTGGGCGGTCGGAATTTGATCTGACAGTGTGTATGCAAGACAGCTTGAGTGTAATTCCGACGGAAAATTCCATTGAATTTTAGGCCATCAGAAAATCTGATCGTGTGTACAGGGCATTAAGCCCCATACACATCATCAGATTATCTGCAGATTTTTGTCTTCAGATTTACCAAAACCATATAATATGAGGTCAAACCTTAAGGCCACGTACACACGATCAGACCGGTCCGAAGTGAAGTGGTCTGATGGTCTGATGTGCGTACGCGGTGACGTAGAACACAACGACGTGCTGAAAAAACGTAGTTCAATGCTTCCAAGCATGCGTCGACTTGATTCTGAGCATGCGCGGGTTTTGGTCCGATGCTTTTGTGTACTAACCATCGTTTTGGTCCGATGGTCAGGCGTCCATCAGACAGGTTTTAAAGCATGTTTTAAAACTTTGGTCCGATGGACAACGGTCCGATGGGCCGTACACACCATCAATTTGGTCCGATGAAACTGGTCTTCAGGCCAGATTCATCGGACCGGTCTGATCGTGTGTACGCGTCCTTAGAGTTTCAGTTTGTATGCAATCTGGCAGGCCCGTGTACTACATGGTTTTGGTAAATCTGAAGACAAAAATCTGCAGATAATCTGATGGTGTGTACGGGGCTTTACTCTAAAAAGAAGAGTGTCGCCTGTAGTTGCACTGTGATGAATCCTACTGAACCTTGCACACAGTTGTTCATAGTGAAGGGGAAGTGAAAGGTCTTGGAGGATGAGTGGAGATCATGTGAGGGGACATGCAGGACGACCGGTGACAATCCAAATCAGTGAATTGACATCAAGCTCAGAATGTAGCATTGTCTTAGATCTGACCTCCGGCCCTCCTTACTCGGATTTTGCTGCACACTGTGAGCTTCTCACAATGTGCATTAAGCAAAGAAGAGGGGCGCGCAGGCTCTGGTGCAAAACCTTCAAAGTGCGTTGGCACTGAAAGCTGGCCTAAGCAGGAAGGAGGTGAAAGTGCCCGGGATTGAAGTGGTTAACTTTTTTTTTTTTTTCTTTGGCCAAGTAGAAAAAGTTTTTTAGAATTTTTTTTTTTAGGTGTGCTTTAAATGCCCCCCCTCGGCTTACACTTAAGTCACCTTTTTGCGCCTGACCTCCCGGACTTTGGGGTCCCGGCACACATGTAGCCCCACTCTTCCTCTACTGATTGTGTGCAAAGTTTGTTGTCCGGGGGACCTATAGCCGGGGAGCACCGACTTTTTTTATTTATTTTTTTCAAAGCCGGGCACCCCTTCCATAGACTCCCATGTTAAAGCGGTTGTAAACCCTCAGGGTATACTTGCACCTACAGGTAAGCCTTCATTAAGGCCCCTTTCACACTGGGGCGGGAGGCACGGTGGCGGTATAGCGGCGCTAAAAATAGCGGCAATATACGGTCTGATTTGCAGCTGGATTCGGCCCTAGCTGTGCGGTATTAACCCCCACTAGCGGCCGATAAAGGGTTAATACCGCCCTTAATGTGCCTCTGCAGAGACGCATTGCGGGCGGGATTGCCGAGGTTTCCCATTGTTTTAAATGGGAAGGAGCCTTCAAAGATGCTGCTGGCAGGAGATTTTTTTTCTCTCCCGCCAGCGCATCGCCTCAGTGTGAAAGTCCTCGGGCTTTTACATTGAGGATGCAGTGCAGGAGTTTTTCAGGTGTCATAGCAGCGCTATTTTTAGTGCTGTACCGCCTGAAAAACTCCTCAGTGTGAAAGGGGTCTAAGGCTTACCTGTAGGTGCTTGCAATATCTCCCTAACCTACATGGTTAATGAGATATTTGCAGAAAAGCTGGCGCTGATGCAACAGCGCAGGCGCACAGATCGCGGCGGCTCCTGCCGGAAATATGCACATGCACAGGGATCGTGCTGTTCCTCTCACATGCGCGGGAGTGATGTCATTGCAATGACATGGAGGTCATTGGCAATACCAGGAAGTCATTCCGGGTATCATGGTGGCAACGGAGGATGTGTCCGAAGACCGCTGGGGGGGGGGGGGGGGGCTTTGATCTAAGGTAAGTAATTGATAATGAGCTAGTATGCTAGTCATACTAGCTCATTATGTCCTTGCCTTGCAGGTTTTTTTATTATATTTGTTTACGGGTATACAACCGCTTTAAACGGTAATTTCTGCGGACTTTGGGGACCCGGTACCGGCCATAGACTCCCATGTTAAATGTCAGTCTAGGCATGGGCACAGTGAGGCATGGGCACGGTGAGGCATGGGCACGGTGAGGCATGCACATGGACAAAGTGAGGCATGGGCACGGTGAGGCATGGGCACAGTGAGGCATGCACATGGACAAAGTGAGGCATGGGCACGGTGAGGCATGGGCACGGTGAGGCATGCACATGGACAAAGTGAGGCATGGGCACAGTGAGACATGCACATGGACACCCTAGGCTTAGTTTTCCCATTTTTTTGTGGTAAAATTGGGTCCCTCGGCTTATATTCGGGTCGGCTTATACTCGAGTATATACGGTTGCCTGGTTCTGTGTTTAAGGTTTTTTATAAATGATTGGACCGGTACTGACCCGTATGTTACATTGCTTGTCTGCTCTGCTGTCCTTTGCAGGTGGAAACTCAGAGTCCTCGCCATGGAGGAGAAGTGGTCGCTAAAGTCCTACAATCCCACGGAGTGCGATACGTCTTCACGCTGGTTGGCGGCCATATCTCGCCCATCCTGGTGGCCTGTGAAAAGCTGGGAATAAAAGTGGTGGACACGAGGCAGGAGGCCACCGCGGTCTTTGCAGCCGATGCGGTGGCCAGACTCTCGGGTAACTTGCTCTCCATTATTTAAAGCCAAAATGTTTTCTTTAGATTAAGGGAAGAACGGCGCAGGGAAGAGTTGGCTCCTCCTCCTTTAATTGCCAGCTGTGCCCCTACTGGGGAGATTTCTCCTCACTTCCTGTCACAACGGGAAGTAAGAAAAATCACCCCCCCCCCCCATAGGAGTAGAGGAGGGTTAGAGTGTCTGATCATGCTTTTATTGCTGTCCGTAACTTCCTATATTCGTGACAACTAGCTATTCCTTGCATTACAAGTACAGTGGAACCTCGGATTGCGAGTAACGTGGTTAACGAGCGTTTTGTAATACAAGCATTTATTTATTTTTATTTATTTTCAGTTCAGCCGATTGATTGTTCTTACAGGCGGCGGGAGGGGACGCCCCCCCCCCCTCCCACTGCCCTTTGGTGCTTCTACCGGCTCACCCGTGCGATACACGAGCCAGAGAAGGAATCCACCCGTAGAAATTTCCGGAGAACAGATGGTCCCTGGTCATCTCTGACTCTCTCGGAGGGTTGACATCATAATGTCACGCCCAGCCTGGCAGTTGTAAATACTGCCATATACTTGGCTGGAAAGTGGAGAACGTCCTGTTGTGTGTGGTTTTTTTTTTTTTAGGCTTTCCAGCCTGGAGATGAGATATGGGGTCTTATTGGATGTTTACATTCCTTGAAATAGGGAAAGTGTAAAAAAATTAAATTAAACAATAATAAAAAAATAGGTTTAAAGCATCCACATCCCCTCGAGCTCGCACGCAGAAGCGACCGCGTACGTACATCGCGCCCACATATGTAAATGGCATTCAATTCACACATGTGAGGTATCACCGCGAACGTTGGAGTGAGAACAACAATTCTATACCAAGACCTCCTCTGTAACTCTAAACATATAGCATGTAAACGTTTTTAAAGCGTTGCCTATGGAGATTTTTGAGTACCAAAGTTTGGCGTCATTCCATGAGTGTGTGCAATTTTTAAGCATGACATGTTAGGTATCTATTTACTCGGCGTAATTTTATCTTTCACATTATACAAAAAAAAAATTGGGCTAACGTTTGTGTTTTTTATTTTTTATTTATGTGACATAAAAAGTTGCAACAACCGCCATTTTATTCCCTAGGGTCTCTGCTAAAAAAAAAAGAAGCATATAATGTTTGGGGGTTCTGAGTAATTTTCTTCCAAACAAAATGATAATTTTTACATGTAGGTGTGAAGTGTCAGTTGGCCCAGTTGGGAAGTGGTTAAGAGTGAAACGCGTTAGTGTTTAAGCCAGACTTTCCATTTGTGGAATAAGAAAGGGGTTGACACTGGTGTGCGGCTCGTGATTACTACCGCCATGAATCTTGAGTACCGATGGGCTCTTGTGCCGTCACCCGGAGTCTGTAGTGGAGAGGAGGTGAAATCGTCAAACCGCATGTCCACATACTTTTTATAACATTATTTTTTGTGACGCAGGTACTGTGGGTGTGGCCGCAGTGACGGCTGGTCCGGGGTTAACCAATACCGTAACCGCCATTAAGAATGCTCAGATGGCCGAATCCCCGCTATTGCTGATTGGTGGAGCAGCTGCCACTCTATTGCAAGTAAGTACATTTAACAGTTTTATTCTGTGACATTGGGGTAGTTCATTATATTTCAACATTAGTCTGATTAAGACCAGGGGTCTCCAAACTTTCCAAACAAAGGGGCAGTTTACTGTCAGATTTTAGGGGGGCCAGAATGTAGCACCAAGCCAACACACCCTTGTGCATTAGACCTTGGGCTTGCCCAAGCAACACCAGAGTTGTAGCACAGTTTAGAAGCAGAATCCTATAAAGAATTACAATGATAAAAGTATATGCTGCTGGCCTGACCAGTTACTAAGTCCAAAGAGTTGACAGGGCATTGACTGTATATAAACAATATAAGGTGTAAAAACAGTAAATGACTCCCTAAGTGCACTTTGTGTGTGTGTTCACATTGTGTTCACCTGGAGGTGTTCTATACTCAGAGGGTGTACAAATCAGTGAGTGGCCGGGGTATTGTGTGATCGCTATGACCAATCATAGTCATTACAATATAAACAAAACAGCCATGAATGGCTTCCATTCATGAGTGCTTGCTTACTATTGTGATCTTGTGATTGGCCCACAGCTATCACATGGTACCTGGCACCCATCCTGTACCATGTGATTAGCTGTAGCCAATCACAGATCACAATAATAAACAAGCTGCCCTAAATGAAAGCCATTCATGACAGCTAAAACTATTGCTTATCACAGGAACCATCCCTGTTCTAAGCAATAACAGTGTAAAACAAATCTTGATCACCCACCCAGAGTAGTACAGTGTCACTATGCTGATACTGAATTACTCAGATGAGAAAATGTTTAAAAAGGAAAAAAAAGAATGGTCTAAAAGAAAATGTATTTCCAAAATTATTTTATTTTTATTTAAAAAAGTAAATTTTTTTTTTCTTTCTTTATATATACTGTCACCAATCAGTATCCCTGATCACCACGCTAGTCATATGATGCGGTGTTACACTGGTGACATTATGTAAAAAAGTGAACAAAAACATTTTATTTAATTTGTATTTATTTTTTACTTTTTATTGTGACAAAAAAAATACAACTTTAATAAACTCGACATGCCTCTTACTAAATACCTTGGACTTTCTAATTTAAAAAAAAAAAATGTAATTTGGGGGGTATTTGCGCTGTCCTGGCATTTTAGTGCCTCAAGAAATGAGATGGGCCGTCAGTACTTCAGGATTGATCAATTTTCAAATATATGCCATAGTTTGTGGATTATAACTTTCACACAGACTAAATAATACGCACCGATTTCGGTTATTTACCAAAGAAATATAGCAGAATACATTTGGCCTAAATTCATGAATTGGCAAAATGTTGTAACAGAAACTGAGAAAAACTTTTTTTTGTTTTTCAAAATGATTGCTATTTTTTTTTCCCGTTTTTTCATATTGCAGAAAAATAAAAAACCCAGTGGTTATCAAGTACCACCAACAGCTCTATTTATGTGAAAAACAAATATTTAAATGTCATTTGGGTACAGTGTTGCATGACTGTGCAATTGCCAGCTAAAGTAGCGCAGTGCTGAATACCGGGTTTCCCTGAAAATAAATATAAAAGTGAATTTGCGCAAAAAAAACACATCAATCAATATAAAACATATGTGATAAATATGTAATAAGTAATAAGTGAAAAGTAGATAAATAAATTAAAATAGAAATAAAAGTCCATATGTGTTGGAAAAGTCCATATAGTGCAAACGTGCAGTGCACAAAAGTTGCTCTCAGTGAAGTTGTAAAGCTGGCAATAAAGTGCTAGTGCTCCTCCGTGCATTCAGCCTCTCAGGCCTCTCACCTTGGTGGCATATATAAATGCCGTGATAATGGGTCAAACTAGCCCGTGCCACTCCAAACACACAGCCTCACAGGCCTCTCACCTCTCTATAGATCAATAAAAGCCTCCAAACAAATCCTCTGGGTAAATTCAATGATAGTGGACGACACCAGGAGCTATTCAGTCATCTCTATGTCTTGTAGTACCCCTTCGCTGTATTACTCGGGGAAACATAAAGAAAGATAGGCCTCCAATGGTGTAGTATGTCACAACGTGTATATTTATTGACAAACAAAGTAATCTCCTTACATCAGTAAAGAATCAAAGCAGGCATCAAATAATAAACAAGGCGGCATCTGCCATATATCTCACGTCACTACCAGGTGTACGTCTGAATCCCTACGCGTTACGGCTCTCTTGCCTTCATCTGGGGAACCTGATTTAGCGGCATATATATTGAATGCTGCCACACTAAATCAGGTTCCCCAGATGAAGGCAAGAGAGCCGTAACGCGTAGGGATTCAGACGTACACCTGGTAGTGACGTGAGATATATGGCAGATGCCGCCTTGTTTATTATTTGATGCCTGCTTTGATTCTTTACTGATGTAAGGAGATTACTTTGTTTGTCAATAAATATACACGTTGTGACATACTACACCATTGGAGGCCTATCTTTCTTTATGTTTCCCCGAGTAATACAGCGAAGGGGTACTACAAGACATAGAGATGACTGAATAGCTCCTGGTGTCGTCCACTATCATTGAATTTACCCAGAGGATTTGTTTGGAGGCTTTTATTGATCTATAGAGAGGTGAGAGGCCTGTGAGGCTGTGTGTTTGGAGTGGCACGGGCTAGTTTGACCCATTATCACGGCATTTATATATGCCACCAAGGTGAGAGGCCTGAGAGGCTGAATGCACGGAGGAGCACTAGCACTTTATTGTCAGCTTTACAGCTTCACTGAGAGCAACTTTTGTGCACTGCACGTTTGCACTATATGGACTTTTCCAACACATATGGACTTTTATTTCTATTTTAATTTATTTATCTACTTTTCACTTATTACTTATTACATATTTATCACATATGTTTTATATTGATTGATGTGTTTTTTTTGCGCAAATTCACTTTTATATTTATGCTTCACTTGTGTATGGTAAACACTATTAGTTTTTGCTGCAATCTGAGCATTAGTATTGTCATATTGATTGTTTTAGCGCGAAGGATTTCACAATTTTATTCCCTGAAAATAAGCCCTAGTCTTCTATTAATTTTGGCAACAAAAGACACAGTAGGGCTTAATTTCGGGGTAGGTCTTACCATGTCATGTGCTGTCTTCTCTCCCCCTGCCTGACAGGAATCCCCAGTGTAAAATCCTATAATTGCCTCTATTACAGTAGTATTTAATGTACAATGTGTGTGTTTCTGTAATATAACTGTGCCAAATACCTTCGTTATAGCGCTGTGACCTGCCAGAGCTCTCTTCCCTGCAACTATATTACAGAAACACACACGTTGTACATTATATACCATATATTCTTGAGTATAAGCCGAATTACGGCCGGGGAGCACCGATTTTTTCCAAATCCATGCACCCCTTCCTTAGACTCCCATGTTAAATTTCAGTCTAGGCATGGGCACAGTGAGGCATGGGCACAGTGAGGCATGGGCACAGTGAGGCATGCACATGGACACGGTGAGGCATGGGCACGGTGAGGCATGCACATGGACAAAGTGAGGCATGCACATGGACAAAGTGAGGCATGCACATGGACAAAGTGAGGCATGCACATGGACAAAGTGAGGCATGCACATGGACAAAGTGAGGCATGCACATGGACACAGTGAGGCATGCACATGGACACATTGAGGCACAGTAAGACACGGTGAGGCATGAACACAGTGAGGCATGCACATGGACACATTGAGGCACAGTAAGACACGGTGAGGCATGAACACAGTGAGGCATGTACATGGACACATTGAGGCAAAGTAAGACAAGGTGAGGCATGAACACAGTGAGGCATGCACATGGACACAGTGAGGCACAGTGAGGCATGAACACAGTGAGGCATGCACATGGACACAGTGAGGCAAAGTGAGACACAGTGAGGCATGGACACAGTGAGGCACATAAGTTTCCCATTTTTTTGTGGTAAAATTAGGTGCCTTGGCTTATATTTGGTAATAGAGTGAATTATAGGATTTTACAAGCATTTTAATCTAGGGTTTTTTTTTTTGGGGTAGGGCTTATATTGCAGCCCTCCTGGAAAATAGCACTAGGTCTTATTTTCGGGGAAGCGTGGTAGCAAAAAATGCCTTGGCCATGAAGGGGGGTATAACCAAGTGGTCAAACTTCTGCTGCGGAAAAAAAAAGAAGTGACATTTCATGGGGGTGGCGAGTAATCCTGGGATTGGTTAGATGTAATGCCAGGCTCCCCAACAGGGGGGTCCCATCACTGGGGCCAATATAAGAGAAGTGTAAGATTTACCCAGTTGTGTAGCGTGAACCTTCCATACACCTGTCATGTATGTATCATGTAGTACACGTGGTCATTATTATGTTTTGTTCTTTGTCCACCAGGGGAGAGGAGCTCTGCAGGATATAGATCAGATGTCGCTCTTCAAACCTATATGTAAATTCTGTGCTTCTATCCGCACCATACGAGACATAGCGCCTATCCTGCGCCGAGCGCTGGCCGAGGCCCAGTCTGGAACCCCGGGTGAGGAGTGCTCTGCATGTTACCTTGATATTATTTTGGCACCTGTCCCATTTGATTTTTTAACCACTTGACCTCCGGGAAGGTTACCCCCCTCCCCCATGACCAGGCCATTTTTTGCGATACAGAACTGCGTTACTTTTGCGCGGTTCCCAAATAAAATGTCTTTTTGTTTTTCACAGGTAGCGTTTTTTTTTTGGTTGAATTTGATCAGCTCTGCGGTTTTTTATTTTTTGTGCAATAAACAAAAAAAAGAGCGTAAATTTTGAAAAAATGTAATTAAAATGTGTGTGTGTGTGTGTACAGTATATATGTATGTGTATATTATTTATAATTATTATAGCAAATATATATCATTAATACATTTAAAACAAATTTAAGTTTAGGCCAATATGTATTCTTCATATTTTATGTAAAAAAAAACTGCAAAAGGCATATTTTGAATTGTTTGCGCAAAAGTTATAGCATCTTCAAAATAGGAAATATATTTATGGCCTTTTTATTATGACATTTCTTTATAAATTTAGGCCAATACGTATATTTTATGTAAAAAAAAAAAAATCGCAATAAGCGTGTTTTGATTTGTTTGCACAACAGTTATAGGGCCAGATTCCCATACATTTCCCGCTGGCGTAGCGTAAGCCATTTACACTACGCCGCTGCAATTTAACAGAGCAAGTGCCGTATTCCCAAAGCACTTGCTCCGTAAGTTGCGTCGGTGTAGTGTAAATGGCTCTGCGTATCCCCGCGTAATTCAAAGGGGGCGGCTTGTATTTAAATTAAGCGCGCCGCCGCATTGATCGAACTGTGCATGCGCCGGCCTCAAAAATAGCCCAGTGCGCATGCTCCAGCTCACGTCAGAAAAAATGAATGAAACCGACGTGAGCGTCGTTTACGTATATCCCTATTCGCGAACGACTTAGTAAAACGACGTAACCGATGGAAAAAGACGACGCTGACCCGACGCCATACTTAACATGGCAACGACGGAACTTCGTAAACCTACCCCTCATATAGCAGGGGTAGGTTTACGCTTACGGAAACTACGTAAATGACGACGGGGCGGCGTAAAAACGTTCGGGAATCTGCGTATTAGGCTCATTTGCATAGGCAAATGAGAAATCATCGTAAAGGCCACCTAGTGGCCAGCGATGTCATTACATCTTCGATCCGATGGTGTAAGTGTTTTACACCAGTCGGATCTTCACTGTATCTATGCGTAAGTGATTCTAGGAATCACACGCATAGATACTCATGAAAAAAAACAGAGATACGACAGTGTTTCCTACGAAACGCCAGCGTATCGCTTTTGAGAATCTGGCCCCTAGTGTCTACAAAATAGGGGGTATCTTTATGGCATTTTTATTATAAAAATATAAAACTATAAAACCTATACAATACATATTTTTTTTAAGAATTACATTTCTTTATAGATTTAGGCCAATATGTATTCTGCTACATATTTTTGGTAAAAAAAAATCGCAATAAGCGTATTTTGATTGGTTTGCACAAAAGTTATAGGCCCGGATTCACAAAGCACTTGCACCGACGTATCTCCAGATACGCCACGTAAGTGCAAATATGCGCCGTCGAATCTGTGCGCCGGACCCACAAACTAAGATACGCCTAAAAACAGACTTCATCCCACCGACGTAACTTGCCTACGCCGGCGTAGAGTGGGCGCATATTTACGCTGGACGCATGTGGTGCTCCCATTGATTTTCTATTCAAATATGCAAATGAGGGAGATACAGCGATTTACGAACGTACTTGCGCCCGGCGCATTTATATACGCGGTTTGCGCAAGTTTTGCGTCCGGCGTAAAGTTATTCCCTATAGATGAGGCGCAACCCATGCAAAGGTATGGACCAGGGAACACAAGCCTACGTATTGTACGTTGGACGTCTGTGAATATGGGCTGATGTGGGTCTGACTGGGCGTAGGTTACGTTCCGACATAGTTGTGCGCATCTGCACTGTGATACGTCCACATCTCGACGAATGCGCAGTTCGTTTTAAGTACTTGTCTGGTGCCGGCCCATCATTTGCATGGGGTCACGCTTTATTATCATGGATCACGCCCACTTCCAGCCTACTTCCGCCTACGAAATCTACGCCACGCTGGTGCAATGTTGGGAGCATTCGCTTTGTGAATTCCCTGCGTGCCTCCCTGCGTGCCTCCCTGCGTTGCATCGGCGTAGCGTAAAAGAGATACGCTACGGCGGCTTAAAATGTACGCCGATGTTTTATGGAATTTTTATTATAAAACCTATCCAATAAAAAAATGTAAAGAATGACATTTCTTTATAACTTTAGTCCAATATGTATTCTGCTACATATTTTTGGTTAAACAAATCCCAATAAGTGTTTATGGAAACTATGGGATAGATTTATGGAATTTGTAGTTATTTATTTTTTGCGGCTATAGACGACGTATAGCGGGACTGTGATATTGTGCCGAACAATCTGACATTCGGTGCTAAAAGTATGCACTGTCACTGTATTGATGACAGTATCTGATCTTGTTTTGCAGGCCCTGTGTTTGTGGAATTTCCTATTGATATTTTGTATCCATACCATCTGATCCAGAAAGAATTGGCACCCAAAGGTGCCCCTAAAGGAATTGTTGGGAAAATCATTAATTGGTAAGTGTATTCTTCCTAAGTTTAACCACTTCAGCCCCGGAAGGATTTTCCCCCTTAATGACCAGGCTATTTTATGCGATACTGCACTGCCTTACAAAACAAAAACGGAACCTCCGGTTTTCGGACTCCCCACCCCCCCTTCGGTGTCCCTTTTTCCACCTTTTTAGAGGGAGGGGGATGCAGATACCTGTCTAATACAGGTATTTGCACCCACTTCCTGGCACAGAGGTCCCAGAAGACAGCAGGGACCTGTTGGGATGCGCAGTAGGGAACCGGGCAGTGAAGCCGCAACGCTTCACTTCCTGATTCCCTCACCGAGGATGGTGGCGGGGGCAGCTGAGAGATGTTGTAGCTACTGGCTTTTAGTTTTTTTATTTTTTTAGGCGGACCTCCGCTTTAACTGACAATTGCGCGTGCGATGCTGTTCAAAAATTTGAGGTTCTTTTTCCCCCATAAATAGAGCTTTCTTTTTGTGGTATTTTATCACCTCTGCGGTTTTTATTTGTTGCGCTATTGCCAAACAATGTTTGACAATATAAAAAAAAAAAAAGCCCAATATTTTTTACTTAAATATCATATATAAATAAAATAAAAAAGTCTTCATCAGTTTAGGTCAATATGTATTCTTCTTAATATTTTTGGTAAAAAAAAACAAAAAAAACAACAACAAGCGTATATTGATTGTTTTTTCGCAAAAAAGTAATAGCGTCTACAAAATGGAGGATAGATTTTTTGGCATTTTTATTATTATTTTAAGTAATGCAATTTTTAGCAGGACTTAGACATTGCGGAGAACAGATCGGACACTACCATAAGCAATGCCTGCATCTGATTGGATGCAGGGTCCATTCAGCCAACATTTTTCCGCCTGGCTCCTTAAAAAAAAATCTTTTGATTGAGGGGTGTCGGGCGGGAGGGCCACCCACTATTTTGCCCAGTTCATCTGTGTATAGCCAGTTTTACTTTACAGTAGTACCTTGGATTACGTGCATAATTTAATCCAGAAGAGTGCTTGTAATCCAAAGCATTCGTATATCAAAGCAATGGAAACTCAGATAATCCGTTCCACAGTCACTGTTTGTCTATGCAGTACTGCATGCAGGGCCATCTTTGATATTGACTGTACCCTGGGCAAAAAATGTCTTGGGGGGGGGGGGGGGCAAATTTCACTCTCCACCTGCTCTGAGACATACAATAAATAGCATCTAGACCAGGGGTCTCAAACTCAAATTACCCGAGGGCCGCAAGACAAGTTTTCATATTCCATGGGGGGCTGCATGCAAACTTTTAAACTTCAAAAACAGCACTGGTGTCAGCGAACGTATTATTACCCCCAGCTCTGTGTCAGCGGACACATTATTAACCCCCAGCACTGGTGTCAGCGGACACATTATTAACCCCCAGCACTGGTGTCAGCGGACACATTATTAACCCCCAGCTCTGGTGTCAGCGGACACATTATTAACCCCCAGCACTGGTGTCAGCGGACACATTATTAACCCCCAGCACTGGTGTCAGCAGACACATTATTAACCCCCAGCACTGGTGTCAGCGGACACATTATTAACCCCCAGCACTGGTGTCCATTTTACCCTGCCTTGAATACGGCCATGACCACATTTGGTCAGAGCTGCGGGGACGCTAGAGACGCTCAAGAACCAAGTGTTTCGGAGCGTCACCGGCGGCCCTGCACCTCTGGCCACATGTGGTACTGCACACCCCAGGGGCTGGAATCCTTTTTGTCTTGGGAGACAAAGTGAACAAAGAGATTTTACAAATAAAATAGCTTGCGAAATGCTCGTGAACCATGTTACTCACAATCCGAGGTATTACTGTACTTTTTTAAATTGTCTTCCATAGTAAACCCTCACCTTTTTTAAATCCAACCCATTCAGTTTAAAATAGAAATGAAAGGCAAAATGTTTGTGTATAGATATAAATAAAACCGTATAAATAAAATTGCATTCGCAGCTGCGTAAGAGCTGGGGGAGGGGAAATAGTGCAGTACACTGGTCTTCCCAGCGAATGGCTGTGCAGGTCGGGACAAGTCTGATCACTGGAGGAGAGCAGGCGTATTTCCCAGCTGGCCATGCTGTGCTCTCATGCCTAGTGTGGTCAGTTTTTAACAGGAAAGCAGAGGGAAGTAATACAAAAAGACCAGGAGACTTTCTCATACAAGTACATGGTACAGCAAGGCTCATATCATGAATATGAAGTGTTAAGTAAGGCAAAGATTAGAACATAGAGTGTAGGCAGCCAATGGCAGTTGATCTTTTAGTAACAGTAGGTCTGATTGGTTGGTGGGGATTGCTGTACTTTGCTCAGCTATAAGCCCACAGATGTGACTAGAATTCTCTTCTTGTCCTTTGTTTTAGGTACTTACAGAATCACCTGAATAATTTATTTGCGGGAGCCTGGGAGCCACGAGACACCTCGCCCCTTCCCGTCTCCATCCCCTTCGCCACCCCGGATCAGGTCAGCTGATATTAGTACAGTTTTTATCCTGTGAACCTTTTACCAGGAAGATATGAAAGTCCCCATTGCTGATCTTTTCCTTCTGAAAAAAAATGCGTGTTTAAAGGGAACCGTACTGCATTAGCGGCTTCAGTACTTTGCGTCCTGAGTTAAAGCGATCGAGAAGCGTTACCTGCCGTAATTCACATAAATTATTTATGACGTGCCACTTTTTTTGTTTAACCACTTCAGCCCCGGAAGGATTTACCCCCTTCCTGACCAGGCCTTTTTTTTTTGCGATACGGCACTGCGTTGCTTTAACTGACAATTGCGCGAACGTGCGACTCTGTACCCAAACAAGATTGGCGTCCTTTTTTCCCCACAAATAGAGCTTTCTTTTGGTGGTATTTGATCACCTCTGCGGCTTTGCGCCATAAACAAAATAGAGCAACAATTTTGAAAAAAAATCAATATTTTTTACTTTTTGCTATAATTAAAGGGTCACTAAAGGAAAACATTTTTTTTGCTGAAATGACTGTTTACAGGGTATAGAGACATAAAAGTTAACTGATTCCTTTTCAAAATGATTAAAAATAGATAAAAATCAATCATATAATGGGCCTGCAGGTTAGCTTCATGTTTCTGCAAAGTAGAAATAGACACACATAACAAAAACAAACAAATCCAGGGCAGTGTTTTGTTTTTAAAATGAATCTGATTGGTTCTGGGAAGTTTTAGACACACAGTAATGACAGCTTAGACCACCGTGAGAAAGCTCCCAGTATGGTGGTTATAAGGAAACAGACAAGCAGGAAGTGTGGAGAACAGAGCAGGATTACAGCAACTTCAAAGCAAAAACGAACAATAATGACATGAAACCAGTACTGCAGTAAGGTAAAGGAAGCTATTTAGCTAAATAAAAAAAATCCTTTAGTGATCCTTTAATATCCCCAAAAAATATATAATTTTCTTTCTCGTACATCACGGGACACAGAGCGGCATATTCATTACTATATGGGTTATATGGAGTACCTTCAGGTGTGGACACTGGCAATCTCAAACAGGAAGTCCCCTCCCTATATAACCCCCTCCCCTAGAGGGAGTCCCTCAGTTTTTTCGCCAGTGTCTTAGGTGTTGGTCACGGAATAGCTTTGCTCCACATCCTTGGGATTAAGGGCGGGCTAACCGGATCTGTCCAAGGAGCCTCAGTGCCAAAGTGGACAGTACCCGTGCCCCAAACCGTGGGGTTTTGCCTATAATGCTCCTCTTTGGAGGGCTGGACCCTGGGCCCAGGACTTGGAGTTCATAAAGACCATAAGTTCCTGTTTGCCAGGGTGCTATATAGGTCCAGGACAGTGGGTACCTTCATAGGACCCCAGGGCCTGAAGGTCTACTACGCTACCCACGGAGATGGCAGAAGATTGGATCGTTTTGCTGGACAAACATCCTGCAGCATGGAGCAGGTAAGAGGGGAGCCTGCGGGACTTGGTTCGACAGCAGGCTCTCCGGGGTAACCTAAAAGGGGGGTAGCCCAAGTATGCTCTGCATTGGCAACCTTGCTCACTATGTCTGAGAAAGACAGGATGATCCCTTTTCCCCCATCACTAGGTTCCCCTGTCTAAGAAGGGTGTTGCTAGCTACCTGCTGCTTTCTTCCTAGGACTGGTAAGGATCCCTATGGGGCCTTTTGGAGAGTCCTACCTGGCCGGGGGTTTGAATCTGCCGCCTCATACTGCAGTCCTGGGTCTCCAGCAGCGCGGCTCCTCCATGTTCCTCCTGCTCCGGCATACGCGCGCGCGCACGTCTTATAGACGTTTTTCGCGCCGTTCGGAGAGGAGGGCGGGGGGGGGGGCGTGCCTGCAGCGTCATACAGGGGCGCGCCTTGTGCTGTTACAGATCAGCAGGCATTGTCAGTGCTCAGTCTGAGGCTGATCTCAAAGGGAGAGGACGCAGAGCGGCAGAACAGTGACTCCCGGTGGCGGAAGAGGGGTAGTACATGCTGGACTTTGTTCCAATGCCTTTTTGTTAAGCCAAGAAATTCCCCTTTTTGCAGCAGGTTAGGAGGCTGGCAAACTAAGTTTGGGGTCGCTGTATGTTTGAAAAAAAAAGAAAAAAAAGAAAGAGACTTGTATATATTTAAAAAAAAAAAAAACATACGGGGCCCCATCAGTTTTTGGGCATTAGTGATCTATTGTCCCCTAAACTCTAGTTTTGTACTCCTGGCCACTACAGTCTGTTGTTGGCGGAGTCCCTCGATTTTGTATTATGGCTTCCAAAGGTTCGGGGTCAAAGGGTACAAAAAAGACCAAAAAACAAAGGGGTTCCCCCTCTGATTCTGATGATATGCCGATACTTTCCCCGCAACTTATTCCCATGAAGGTCGCCTTGGATGAGCCATTAGGGGGGTCTGGTGCGGAGGCTGGCCCAGATCAGCCCAGCCCTGTGTTTATCACAGAGGAGATGCTAGCTGTATCCCTAGGGGGGCTAGAAGAGAGAATAGCAGCATTGATCGCTAGAGCTATTCCTGGCAAGAAACGGGTTAGATCCCCATCACCAGGAGGTGTATCCTCAGATGCTGAGACTCTCTCTCCGGAGGAATTGGAATCGCAGGAGGATCAACTAGACCTGAACCAAGAGGGTTCAGGGATTGAGGGATCTACCTCTGAGGAACCATTTTCAGACTCCCAGACAGAGAGACTGTGGGTGCAGTCTTTGACGGACATGGTCCGCTCGGCATTTAGTTTACCATTGCCAGAGCCTCAGGTTCCTCCGGTATCCTCTCTGGGCTCTTTGAAAGCTCTGTTAAGCAACGCGGTTTTTCCGGTCCATCCTCTCTTGGAGGAATTGATCTTTCGGGATTGGGTACGGCCGGACAGGATTTTTCTGCTACCGAAGAGATTTGCGGTCATTTACCCCATGGAGGAAAAATTCTCCAAGAGGTGGAGGCTCCCAGTGGTGGATGCAGCCATCTCATGTGTGAATAAATCACTAACTTGCCCGGTGGAAAACATACATATGTTTAAAGATCCGGTTGATAAACGGTTAGAGACACTTTTAAAAGCATCCTTTGCTACGGCAGGAGCAGTGGTACAGCCAGCTGTGGCTGCAATTGGAGTTTGTCAGGCGTTAAAGGACCAGACAAAAGAAATGTTAAAGGACATGCCTACCCAACAAGCAGAAGAGTTTTCTGACATTCCCAGAGCTCTGTGTTTTGCTGTAGATGCTATAAAGGATTCCATCCAGCAGGCCTCTCGTTTATCACTATTTTTGGTGCACATGAGAAGGCTCTTATGGTTGAAGAACTGGGCGGCGGAGCCCCCATGCAAAAAGCTTCTGGCAGGGTTTCCCTTCCATGGAGGACGACTCTTCGGGGAGGATCTGGATAAATACATTCAGACTATTTCAAGTGGCAAAAGTACCCTTTTACCGGTCAAAAAGACATTCCGGGGTCCTACATTTAAAAGGCAGCTCTTTCCTGTCTCAGGGCCCTCAAATTCCAGGCAGTATCGACGGCCGCCTGCACGATCCAACGTTAACAGTAGATCGCAGGGACAGGCCCCTGGGGGTAAGAGGCCATGGTATCGCAAGCCGACAAAGACAGCCCCTAAGTCTGCCTTATGAAGGGGCGCCCCCACTCTCGCGGGTGGGGGGAAGGCTTTGTTTCTTCTCAGAAGTTTGGGAAGCCAAGATCCCCGACAAATGGGTCCGGGCGTCTGTAACCGCAGGCTACAGACTGGAGTTTCTAAACTTTCCTCCGCCTCATTTTCAAGAGTCAAGGCTACCAAAGGATCCAGCAAGGAAGGCCTCAATGCTGGCAGCTTTGGATCACCTGCTTTGCCAGGACGTAATAGAGGTGCCAGCCCAAGAGCAAGGGCTAGGTTTCTATTCCAATCTTTGTCATACCAAAGCCCAACGGCGATGTCGGGCCAATCTTGGACCTAAAGAGGTTAAACGGTTACCTAAGGGTTCGTTCCTTCCGGATGGAATCCATCCGGTCAGCAGCCGCCGTGCTTCAGAGGGACGATTTTCTGGCTTCCATAGACATAAAGGATGCTTACCTTCATGTACCAATCTTTCAGTCGCATCAAAGATTTTTACGCTTCGCGGTAGGGCAGCGACACTTCCAATTCAGGGCGCTCCCCTTCGGGCTGGCCACGGCCCCCCGGGTATTCACGAAGATCCTAGCCCCAGTTCTGGCCAATTTAAGGATCCAAGGGGTCACAGTCCTAGCGTACTTGGACGACCTTTTAATCATAGATCACTCACGGCCGTGTCTGCAACAGGCAGTAAACCTCACGGTTCAGTACCTCGAAGGATTCGGCTGGGTCCTAAACCGGGAAAAGTCAGCGTTCCAGCCTACAAAGCAGTTGGAATACCTCGGCATGAGGTTAGACACAGAACAGCAAAGGGTGTTCCTGCCCCTTGTAAAGATCGAGGCTATCAAGGGGTTGGTTCAGTTGGTTCTAAGCAAGAAAAAACCAACTATTCGCCTGTGTATGCGATTACTAGGCAAGCTAGTGGCCACGTTCGAGGCAGTACCATACGCTCAGATCCACACTCGCGTCCTACAGGCAGCCATTCTAGCAGCCTGGGGCAAGAGAGCACATGCCTTAGAGTCCCCTTTGACGCTATCATCAAGGGTCCGACAAAGCCTGGCCTGGTGGTTGAACCCTCAGAATCTTCTAAAGGGAAGATCCTTCAGCCCTGTTGTCTGGAAGGTAGTTACCACAGACGCCAGCCTGGCAGGCTGGGGGGCGGTCTTCGAGGGGTTCTCTCGCCAGGGAACTTGGGTGAAAACAGAGAGGCAGCTCCCCATCAATATCTTGGAGATCAGAGCTGCTCGCCTAGCCCTTCTGGCATGGACCTCCAGATTACAGGGGTTCCCGGTGAGAATCCAGTCAGACAATGCCACAGCGGTGGCATACATAAACCACCAAGGGGGAACCAGGAGTCAGGCCGCTCAGAGGGAGGTGAGCTTGATTTTTCAGTGGGCAGAGGTTCATGTACCCTGCATTTCGGCGATATTCATTCCCGGAGTGGACAACCTGCAGGCAGACTTCTTAAGTCGCCAGAGTCTGTTGCCAGGGGAGTGGTCTCTGCATCCCCAGGTCTTTCAGACAATCTGCCAGAGGTGGGGAATGCCAGACGTAGATATAATGGCATCCAGGTTCAACAAGAAACTAGACAGGTTCGTGTCTCGAGCGAGGGACCCTATGGCCTGCGGAACCGATGCGTTGGTTTGCCCTTGGCATCAATTCAAACTTCTATATGCATTCCCTCCGCTACAGTTACTTCCTCGCCTGTTGCGCAGGATCAGAGTGGAGCACAAGCCAGTCATTCTAGTAGCTCCAGCTTGGCCCCGGAGGACATGGTACTCACTGGTCCTGAAGATGGCAGTGGGAGACCCTTGGACTCTTCCTCTACGACCAGACCTACTCTCACAAGGCCCGATCCTCCACCCTACATTACAACGTCTAAATTTGACGGCCTGGAGGCTGAATCCCTGATTCTCAGGGGTAGAGGTCTGTCTAGGCAGGTAATTCCTACCCTGATTAGGGCTAGAAAGCCGGTCTCCAGGGTGATTTATTACAGGGTGTGGAGGAACTACGTAGGCTGGTGTGAATCCAAAAGATGGAATTCCCGCAAATATACTATTGATAGGGTGTTAAGTTTTCTCCAGCTAGGAGTGGATAAACGCCTGGCATTAAGCACAATCAAGGGACAGATTTCAGCTCTGTCAGTGTGGTTTCAGAGGCCGCTGGCCACCCACTCGCTGGTAAAGACCTTCATACAGGGGGTCTTGCGTATTAATCCTCCTGTCAAGTCACCAATTTGTCCATGGGACTTAAATCTTGTCCTGTCCACTCTACAGAAACAACCCTTTGAGCCGTTGGCTGAGATTCCTTTAGTCTTACTGACAAGAAAGTTGGTTTTCTTGGTCGCCATAGTTTCGGCCAGGAGAGTGTCAGAATTAGCAGCCTTATCGTGTAAGGAACCATATCTCGTTCTACATAAGGACAGGGCAGTTCTCCGGCCCCATCCTTCCTTCCTTTCTACCAAAGGTTATATCCAATTTTCACTTGAACCAGGATTTGGTACTTCCATCCTTCTTTCCGAAACCCACTTCTAGAAAGGAGGGGTTGCTGCATACCTTGGATATTGTCCGGGCCATGAAGGCCTATCTTAAAGCTACAGAAAAGATCCGGAAAACAGATGTGTTGTTCGTTCTACCAGATGGCCCCAAGAAGGGGCAGGCAGCTGCAAAATCCACCATCTCGAGATGGATTAGACAATTAATCATTCAAGCCTACGGTTTGAAGAGGTTGCCTCCTCCTCCTTTGTCGGTAAAGGCCCATTCTACCAGGGCCATGGGCGCCTCCTGGGCAGCACACCATCAGATCTCTATGGCTCAGATATGCAAGGCGGCGACGCAGTGGCGGCTGGTGCTCAAAATTTTTGGGGGGGCGCAAACGAAAAAAAAAATATTGCAGCCTCACTGTGCCCATCACATGCAGCCACTGTGCCATGCCACCAAATGTAGCCACTGTGCCATGCCACCAAATGCAGCCACTGTGCCATCAATTGTCACCACTGTGCCATGCCATCAAATGCAGCCACTGTGCCATCAATTGTCACCACTGTGCCATGCCATCAAATGCAGCTACTGTGCCCATCAATTGTCACCAATGTGCCATGCCATCATATGCAGTCACTGTGCAATCAATTGTCGCCACTGTGCCATGCCATCAAATGCAGCTACTGTGCCCATCAATTGTCACCAATGTGCCATGCCATCATATGCAGTCACTGTGCAATCAATTGTCACCACTGTGCCATGCCATCAAATGCAGCTACTGTGCCCATCAATTGTCACCAATGTGCCATGCCATCATATGCAGTCACTGTGCCATCAATTGTCACCAATGTGCTATGCCATCATTTGCAGTCACTGTGCCATCAATTGTCACCACTTGTGTCACTAATTGTGCCATGCCATCAAACGCCACCACTGTGCCATCAATTGTCACCAATGTGCCATGCCATCAAAAGCAGCTACTGTGCCCATCAATTGTCACCACTGTGCCATGCCATCAAATGCAGTCACTGTGCAATCAATTGTCACCACTGTGCCATGCCATCAAACGCAGTCACTGTGCCATCAATTGTCACCTCTCTGCCATGCCATCAAATGCAGTCACTGTGCCATCAATTGTCACCTCTCTGCCATGCCATCATATTCAGTCACTGTGCCATCAATTGTCACCACTGTGCCCCATGCCACTGTGCTCATTGTCGCCTCTGTGCCCCATGATGCCACTGTGCCCCATGATGCCACTGTGCCCCATGCTTCTACTGTGCCCCATGCTGCCACTGTGCCCCATGCTGCCACTGTGCCCCATGCTGCCACTGTGCCCCATGCTGCCACTGTGCCCCATGCTGCCCCTTTCCCTGTAAAAAAATCATTTACCTGACGCTTCCATGTCCTCCCTCGATGTCTTCTGCTGCCCTGGAGAAGCTTCAGCCAATCAGGTTCCTGAAAACCAGAATCCGGGAACCTGATTGGCTGAAACGGCTGTCAGTCTAATGCAAGGACCGCAGATTGTCTGTGCTCCGAGCATAGACTTCCGAGAGCCGGAGGGCGGGACTGGAAAAGCCTATCAGAGCCACTGGCTTTGATAGGCAGTTCCCCTCAGCCAACCAGCTGTCGCTATTCGGGTAACCGGCGTCCCATGTCCGGTTATACGAATAGACCAGGCAGCTGGCAACAGTAACACACGTCCAATGCATAGCATTGAACGTGTGTTACTTGCGAGAGGGGGTGGCGCTGCAGCGCCCTCTATAGACGGCCGCCAGAACTTCGGCTAAAATGTCAAAATGACATTTTAGCCGAATAAAAGTTCTTAAAGGGCCCGTTTTTTTTTTTTTTTTTTAATTCTTTTTTTTTTTTTTGTGACTGCGGGAGGGGGGGCGGCGCCCGTGCGCCCATATGGGCGGGCCGCCACTGCGGCGACGTGGTCATCAGTCCACACGTTTACAAAGTTTTATCAACTAGACGTGAGAAGGAATGCGGATTCTGCCTTTGGACAGGCAGTACTACAGGCTGCAGTTTAAGATCCTCAGGATCAGGGGCACCCTTGGTTGTAAAAAAGAAAAAAAAAAAAAAGAGTTTTTTCTTGACTAAGTTGGAATTATTATTATTATTTGAGTATACCTCTAAATTGAATCCTTCTTTGGAAGATGTCTCCCTCCCCTCATTAAAGCATTGCTTTCGGACATCCCACATAGTAATGAATATGCCGCTCTGTGTCCCGTGATGTACGAGAAAGAAAAAGGGATTTTTAAATACAGCTTACCTGTAAAATCCTTTTCTTGGAGTACATCACGGGACACAGAGCTCCCACCCCTCTTTTGGGTGACCATTTTGGGAGGCATACTGCTTGCTACAAAACTGAGGGACTCCCTCTAGGGGAGGGGGTTATATAGGGAGGGGACTTCCTGTTTGAAGATTGCCAGTGTCCACACCTGAAGGTACTCCATATAACCCACATAGTAATGAATATGCCGCTCTGTGTCCCGTGATGTACTCCAAGAAAAGGATTTTACAGGTCAGCTGTATTTAAAAATCCCTTTTTTTTTTCCCCCTCAGTTTAGCCCGATACGTATTCTTCTACCTATTTTTGGTCAAAGAAAATCCCAATAAGTGTTTATCGATTTGGTTTGCGCCAAATTTATAGCGTTTACAAGGGGATAGTTTTATGGCATTTTTTATTAATATTTTTTATTTTTTTACTACTAATGGCGGCGATCTGCAACTTTTTTTTTTTCGTGACTGCGACACTATGGCGGACACATCAGACACCTTTGACACGTTTCTGGGACCGTTGTCATTTTCACAGAGAAAAGCACTATAAAAATGCACCAATTACTGTGAAAATGGCAGGGAAGGGGTTAACTACTAGGGGGGCGCTAAGGGGTTAAGTGTGCCCTAAGGGAGTGATTCTTACTGTAGGGGGATGTGGCTGTAGGCGCGACGTCACTGATCATCATTCCCTATATCGGGGAAAACACGATCAGTGACATTGCCACAGGGAAGAACAGGGAAGCTGTGTTTACACTCGCCTCCCCCCGTTCTTCAGCTCCTGTGACGGATCGCGGGACACCGGTGGTGATTAGGTCCACAAATCGCGCTGGCACGGTCACAGAGCTTCAGCCTGGGTCGCGCGCGGCCCACGGCTGGGCTCTTAAAGGCAACGTACGTGTACGTGCCCAGCCGTGCCATTCTGCCGACGTAAATGTGCAGGAGGCGGTCCTTAAGTGGTTAAACCTTTTTTTTTTTTTTGTTACATTTCTTTAGTTACTTCCTGGTCTCTTGCCTAGGCAAATGATGTCATACATTCCAGGAGTCTTCAGTAGGGGAGAAGGGGCTTTCATGGCTAAGCACGTCATCTCCTGCTTGCATGCCTGAGCTAAGGGTAGATGAACGCTCCATGAATCATCTGCCCTTACTCAAGATGGTTGCAGCCAGGAATGCTAGAGGAAGATCCAGTGAATATTGTACTTGGTAAAGATAAAATCCACTGCTGAGCTGTGAGGTCACATATTGCGCCCCTCCTCCTGCCCACTGCTGTCCCAAGCCCCTTGATAATCTTGCATGCATGATTCCACCCAATATTGCAAACCCAGCTATTTCTTTGCTCTTTCTCTCTGTATACAGATCCAGCAATGTGTGGAGTTGGTGAGTCGAGCGAAGAAGCCTGTATTCATCCTGGGCAGTCAGGTGACCCTTCCTCCCACACCTGTGGACAAGCTCAGGTAAGGGGTACTTGGCCTGACCTATCAGGGAGTCCAGGGGAACAAGTGTCTTGGGGAGCCAACTAGGGGTGCAACGGATCGTCACCGATCCGTGATCCGAACGGGTCACCCCATTCGGATCGGCACACCCCGCGATTCGCGGAGCGCTCCGGAGCCTCGGCCGTAGGAAAGTACCCTGCTTCGGCCTAGCGGCCGGAGCGGTGGCCATCTTGCTACATCCGGTGCCGCCCCTCCTCTCTGTTCACACCCACAGAGGAGGAGCCCGTGCTGGATGGAAACACACGCTGCTGTCTGAGGTCTGAACTAATGTTGTGGGGGTTACTGTCTGAGGTCTCCAATACTGTTGTGGGGGTTACTGTCTGAGGTCTCCAATACTGTTGTTGGGTTACTGTCTGAGGTCTGCACTACTGTTGTGGGGGTTACTGTCTGAGGTCTCCAATACTGTTGTGGGGGTTACTGTCTGAGGTCTCCAATACTGTTGTTGGGTTACTGTCTGAGGTCTGCACTACTGTGGGGTGTCTGTACTGAGGGGGGGGGCCGACACCTTTTTTATTTTTTTGCACCGAGTGACGCCACTGCAGTGTGTGTGTGTGTGGGGGGGGGGGGGGGAGATGTGGATATTACAGTGGGGGAGATTTTTTATTTTTTTGCTTTTGATGATCCGATCCGTGACTCCTGATCCGAGGAACGATCCGAACCGTGAGTTTTTTGATCCGTTTCACCCCTAGAGCCAACATAACTAGTCTGATTCCCAGCATGACGTTGCTTTTTGTTCTTTCAGACAGGCTCTGGAATCCCTGGGTGTTCCATGTTTCCTGGGAGGGATGGCCAGAGGCATGCTGGGAAGGAATAGCCCTATCCATATTCGACAGAATCGCAGGGAAGCGCTTAAGGAAGCGGATGTCGTTATACTGGCAGGTAAGATTGATGGACCTCATGATCTTAAAGTGACCCTAGATGTTAATTTTTTATTTTTTTTGCTCACTTCCACTATGCAGTTAATTTTGCACAGAGTGGCGCCCCCCGAACGTCCTCTTCTGGGGTCCCACGATGGTTCACGCGGCTCCTCCCCGCATTAGATAACCCCCTCTAGGAAGCTCTCTCCCAAAGGGGTTACCTTGTGGGCACAGCCATAGCCGCAGAGTGTATGACTTGGCCCAGCGCCCGCGCCATTGGGTTTGATTGACAGCAGCGGGAGCCAATGGCTGCATTGCAATCAATCTATCCAATCACGCTCACTGAAATTCGGGACTCAGGTAAGTAAAACGGGGACTCGGGGGGCCGGACAGTGCAAGGTGTTTTTTTTACCTTAATGCATAGGTTCGTAGAGGGGCGGTGCGAACTGCCTGTATGGCAGATGTGATGCAGGAACCGGCACTGGAATCTCTCTGGTTCCTGCATCGCTATAGTGACACTTTTGGAGGATGTCACATATTGCCCCCATGTTGTAAAGTGCTGCGCAAACTGTTGGTGCTATATAAATCCTGTATAATAATAATATTGCACCTGTAACATGCAACATGCTCCAGCACAGATGTGCGAGTGCTCTGGATTACAAGTATTCTTCTTGAACAGATTATGCTCATAATCCAAGGTACTACTGTACCTACAATGGAATAGTTAAAGTGGAGGTCCGCCATTTTTTTTTTTAATTCTAGCCCTAGACCTCCTCTGTTACTCGAAACATGCAACCTGTAGAATTATTTAAACGTCGCCTATGGAGATTTTAAAGGGTAAATGTTTGTCTCCATTCCACGAGCGGACGCAATTTTGAAGCGTGACATGTTGGGTATCAATTTACTCGCTGTAACATTATCTTTCACAATATAAAAAAAAAAATTGGGCTTACTTTACTGTTGTCTTATTTTTTTTTCCTCAAAAAAGTGTGCTTGTAAGACCGCTGCGCAAATATGGTGTGACAGAAAGTATTGCAACGACCGCCATTTTATTCTCTAGGGTGTTATGCCACGTACACACGGTCGTTTTTTGTGATGAAATAAAACAAGGTTTTAAAAAACGTCATTTAAATGATCGTGTGTGGGCAAAACGTTGTTTTATGTCTTCTGAAAAACGACCATAAAAATATTCGAACATGCTTCAATTTTTTTATGTCGTTTTTCAGAATGTCGTTTTTTGTGTCATAAAAAATGATGGTGTGTGGGCAAAACGACGTTTAAAACAACGGTTTTAAACCCGCGCATGCTCAGAAGCAAGTTATGAGACGGAGCTTCAATGGAACAGAGTGCCGTCGAATGTGGTGTACGTAACCGCGCTTTGCAAGAGCATTTTCAGACGATGGTGTGTAGGCAACGTAGTTTTTTAAAATTAAGTTTGAAAAACGTTTTGTTTCGTCAGATTAAACAACGTTTTTTTACATCACAAAAAGTGATCGTGTGTACGCGGCATTAGGATAAAAAATATATATAATGTTTAAGGGAAGGAGATAGCAGTGAAAACAGTGAAAAACACATTAGTAATGCCAATGGCCACCACAAGATGGCGCCACATCACAGAAGAAAACTTAGACCTGCAGAAGGTTGCAAAGCTGCGGCCTCAATTACCGGCCGGCACGGACCCGCCACGATCGTGCAGTGGGGAAGGTGGGTGCGCACGGAGACACGGATTCTGTGTGCCCCTGCCGGCCGGTAATTGAGGCCGCGGCTTTGCGGCCTTCTGCAGGCCTAAGCTTCCCCAGGTGCCAGGTCACAATTTCTCGTCGCAATTGCGACCAGATTTTGTTGAGTCCTGACTAAAGGGGTTTTCGTTGATGAGGATATTCCCGAATTAACAAATTTGTTAAACTAATTCGCAGCAAAACTAATTGCACATGTCTACCAATCGCATGCAAGGAAAATATGCAAATAATTGGATGATGGAAGTTGGCAGAGCTCCCCCCCTTATTTACTAAGCTTGGAGCAAATTCCCTTGCAGAGAGCAACTGCATAGGCCAGTGATGGCGAACCTTGGCACTCCAGGTGTTTTGGAACTACATTTCCCATGATGCTCAGGCCCTCTGCAGTGTAGTGGAGCATTATGGGAAATGTAGTTCCAAAACTTCTGGGGTGCCAAGGTTCGCCATCACTGGGCCATAGGCTATTTGCCTTTTAGTCAAGGTCGTGGTGGGAGCAATTGTAAACTCCAGGCTGGATTATGCAAATGCCCTTTACCTCGGCCTCCCCAAGTACCAAATCGCCCGTCTACAAGTCGTTCAGAATACGGCCGCCAGACTTGTGACTGGGAAAAAACCCTGGGAATCCATCTCACCATCACTGAGGGCACTTCATTGGCTGCCAGTCAAAGACAGAATTGCTTTTAAAGCTCTCTGTCTTACGCATAGATGTGTCCATGGGAATGCCCCACTTTATTTATGCGAAATAATAAAAGCGCATAATCCCAATCGCGTTTTGCGATCCACGAATCGGAACCTACTCCAGGTTCCGAAAGCCAACTTCAAGTCCAAAGGAGAAAGGAGATTCGCGATCCAAGGCCCCAGACTATGGAACGCTTTACCAACCAGCATTCGGTTGGAGGAGAACCACCTAGCATTTAGAAAAAAGGTCAAGACTTTTCTCTTTTGATATCAATGGAGACAGGAACAACAAGCGCCCAGAGGCGATTCAGTTCGCATGTGTCGCGCTATACAAGTTTTCATTCATTCATTCATTCATCCCCCTGGCTTCCTGTCTTCCTGGCTTCCTGTCTGGTATGATCATAGAAGAATTCTGCCCGTTTGAGACTCTTGCCTAGACCAGGATCTGACATAGAATAGGGACACATCAAGAGTACCTGTCATACGTATTATTATTATACAGGATTTATATAGCGCCAACAGTTTGTGCAGCGCTTTACATCATCTATGTAGAATGCTGTTTGCAAGTTCTTTATCTCCTTCCCAAAATCTCTTTTCATAAAATAACTTTCCTTCCATGTTTGTGTTCTTCTTCTTCCAGGCACTGTGTGTGATTTCCGGCTTTCCTATGGCCGCGTCCTGAACAGACGCAGTAAAATTATCGCGGTGAATAGGGACAAGTCTCAGCTTTTGAAGAACTCGGATATGTTTTGGAAGCCAACTGTTGCTATTCGGGGTAATTTCTTTGTCTCACGCAGAGCTATTAGAAACCTGGCATCCTGATAAATGTCACTAAAGTTGGCCATACACCATACAATTTTCTTATTTAATTTCCTTTAGATTTACCTTCAACTGTGTAATAGAAATACCTGCCTGATTGCACACACATTGAAAGTGTTTAGATTTGACGTCATATTATATAGTTTTGGTAAACCTAAAGGAAATCTATAGAAGAAAATTGTATAATATATGGCCAGCCTAATGTACACCATTGACCTGGGCCCTTTCATTGTTGTGGGGTCCGAAGCAGCTGCCTCATACTTGCTAACTATCCCAGTTCAAATTCCCTTGTCCCTTGAAGTTTTAGTCCTCTGCTGTGTCCTGATATCTCAGTGTGAAGTGCTGCTACTAATGCTGCCCAGCTCTGCCCTATTGTGTACAGATGACTCACCTGCAGACCCTGCGTTTACATGTAAATAACCGTCATTCATATGTAAATAGCTGGGAGCATTCATATGTAAATAGCGGTGGCATTCATATGTAAATAGCTGAGGCCGGCAGGATTCATATGTAAATAAAGGCGTCCTTCATATGTATATCATGCCTCTCTGCAGTGAAGAGATGATGTGCTGTAACCTCTAGCAACCAACCAGTGAGCAGTATTACTGTACAGTAATCTCTAGCAACCAATCAACAAAAAGAAATCATGTGCTGTAACCTCTAGCAACTAATCAGTGAGCCGAATCTCTAGCAACCAGTCAGTAAGTGGTAATGATATGCTGTAACCTCTGGCAACCAATCGCAATCACTGCCTGATCTGATACAGTAAACTGATAAGTCTAGTTGATATTTATTGTATGTCTCAGAGCAGGTGAAGAGCAAAATTGTATGGGGGGGCAATTTTTTTTTTGCCCAGGGTCCAATCGGCATTAAAGTCGGCCCTGATCCTGACCCTCCGATATACCTACTACATTATGGTCTTCTTTATTTCCAGGAGACGCAGGTTCGTTCATCGCCCATCTCGCTGAAGGACTGAAAGGATACACGTGTCCCAAGGACTGGCCAGAGAGCCTGAAGTCAGGAGATGAAACCAAAGAGAAAGCCAACCAGTAATGAATCCGTATTTCACCTTCAATTAAGTTTCCAGAGCTCAGAATATCTCAGTGGACCAGCCACTCAGTGTTCTTCTGTCTTTCGATAGCCTAAAATGGCTTTAAATGCTGCAGTATTAATAGTGGTCATCACTAGAAACACCTGAATTTAAAGTGATAATAAAGTACATTTTTTAATAAAATAACAAAACATGTCCTACTTAACGGGGGTGTGTGCCGTGGTTTTGCACACGATCCTCCAAACCCCCCCCCCCCCCCCAGCCAAGTGTCCCCACAGAAAGCTGCTTTCTATAGGGGCACTTCCAAGCTGCCCTGTCTGCATCTATAGACACAGACAGCGGGCTCGCAATCCCCCCCCCCCCTTGCTTGCTTATCATAGAATTTGATTGTCGGCAGTGGGAGCCATTGGCTTCCGCTGCTGTTAATCTGCCAATTGAGAAGGGTCAGACCCAAAAGAGATGCTGTTCTCATGCGCAGTGATTGAATGAAATCAGACTTGGGTAAGTATAAGGGAGGTGGGGGGGGGGATCTCTACAGAAGGTGTTTTTATTTTTTAATTTACCTTAAAGGAGTTGTAAAGGCAGAAGTGTGTTTTTTTTTTTTTTTTATCTTAATGTATTAAGATAAAAAGCCTTCTGTGTGCAGCAGGCCCCTCCCCCACACAATACTTGGCTTGGCTATGAGTAAGCATCAACAATGTGAAACCTGTTAGCCACTTTTTGTCCTGTTGTCCGCTTTTTCATTTTTGACTGCACTATGGATTATGTTTTGATTTGATTTTATCCAATGAAGACGTCGTTTAACAGAGTGCAGCAGTCCAGGATTTTTTTCTGATGCCATCCCCCCAATACTTGCCTGAGCTTCATTTCTAACCAATGATGCCCACAAGTCCCTCAGCCACCCGGGACTTTCCCTCCTGGTTGGCTAAGACACAGCATTGGCGCCCTCTGCTGTTGAATAAAGTCAGTTAGCCAATCAGGAGAGAGAGGGGCGTAGCTGAACTGCAACTCTTTGTTTGAATGGACACACAGTGCTGCAGCTCAGCTCGGGTGCCCCAATAGCAAGCTGCTTGCTGTGGGGGCACTCGACTGGGGGGGAGGGGCCAGGAGCACCAAAGTGGGATCTGAGAAGAGGATTCAGGCTGCTCTGTGCAAAACCACTACACAGAGGCGGTAAGAATAACATATTTGTTAGTTAAAAAAAAAAAAAATTACTTCACAATCACTTTATTGCAGAGAATGCTTTAAGATTAAAATAAAATCTAAGGGCCCTTTCACACAGGTGCATCTGTTTAATGGACTCTGCTTGCTTGTGGGGGGATCACTCTGCTGATCCCCACTGAGAAGGCGGATGACGGGTCCATCTCCACTCACTGTGCAGAGCGGAGACGGACCCAGTCCTGCACTTCTCTATGTGGAAATCGAATAGAAACAGACCGACTGTCCGGTTTCCCGTTTTCATCTGATCCAGCAGACGGTTGGAAAATAGGACCACCAAATAGGACCACCGTCCCTCTGGATTTTGCATACAGGATCGGACTGGATATCAGCAGGTGTCAGCAGACATGTCACCGCTCCATAGGGGTGAATGGAGGATTCGATCAGGTCCACCTGAAAACCTGACAGATGGACCTGATTGGACAGCCCATGGGAAAAGGGCCCTAAGACTTTAGAACCATTTTAATAATTTGGAGTCCACATTCTTTCTACATATAGTAGGTGTGATGGTCAGGTGTCCACAGACTGTTGGGCATATAGTGGACCTCCTTTCCTTGTATGAATGTACAAGTTGCCTGGCTGTCTCTGGCTTTGAATCATGGATCCAGAATAGGTGTGCACAGTTTTGCTCACACAGTGTATGACCATCTACATTTTAGTAAGCTTTGTGAACCAGACAGTTTTTTTTTTTTCTCCCAATAAAGAGTTTCCTTTTTCACCCCAGGGGAAAATCTGACGAGAAGACCGAGAGACACCTGAATCCCTTGAAAGTGCTCCATGTGGTGGATGAATTGATGGCGGAGGACAGCATCATTGTGGCAGATGGAGGAGATTTTGTAGGGAGCGCGGCCTACATCCTTCGACCAAGAGGACCTTTGTGCTGGCTGGATCCAGGTAACTGATGGTGGGGTAACCTCAGAATACAACAGCGCAGCAGGAGGGATTGATGGGGGGAATCAAATGAAAATTGCGGATGGCCAGCCTTATACTTCGCTTACAATGTTGTCTTTAGGTGCAAATTGGCATTGCAGATCACTAGTTTGGCTCAGTATTACACCTCAGTATTCCAAATGTCATATTGGAGGTTGTGGATTCCGTCTTCTCCAACGCACTGTAGTCTGCGTTTACATTTTACTGTGTAGCTGCTCTTTGTCTCATTTTGTTTGTAGTTAATTGACTTTTTGGATTTTCTCACAACTGAAGTGCCAAGACCCTAATGCCGCGTACACACGGTCGTTTTTTGCGATGAAAAAAAACGACGTTTTCTGTGAAGTAAAAAATGACATTTTTGAAACGTCACTTTTCAAAGACAATTTTGCATACACACCATCGTTTTTTCACAAAAAGCGAGGTTACGTTCACCACTCTTTTCCATTGAAGCTCGCTTCATAACTTGCTTCTAAGCATGCGCGGGTTTAAAAACGTTGTTTTAAACGACGTTTTGCCCACACACGGTCACTTTTTATGACACAAAAAACGACATTTTGAAAAACGACACAAAAAATTCAAGCATGTTGGAATTTTTTTTTTGGTCGTTTTTTTGAAGACATAAAACGACGTTTTGCCCACACACGATCATTTTAAATGACGTTTTTTAAAACGTCGTTTTTTTTCATCACAAAAAGTGATCGTGTGTACGCGGCATAAGGCTGCATTCACACCTAAGCGTAGGCGATTTGCGGTGTTTTTTTTACCAAGATTTTCCGCGACAAAACGCAGGGTTTTTCACCGTGGTTTTGTACAGGTCATTGTCAGTAATGTAAAACGGCCGATACGTGCGACAAAAAAGGGTCCGGGACTTGTGTGAGCTTCAGGCGTTCGGCGTTAGATGTGAACCATCTCCATAGACAATAATGTTGTTTTTCCCCTCTAGCGTCTTTGAGCGTCGCGCTTCAGGCGACAAAACGCTTAGGTGTGAATGCAGCCTAAACCAGAATGGAAATTGTCCATGTATTTGTGCATTACAGCCATAAAACACAAAAGTTCTTCAACTTCTAACAAATGATGAGGAGCACACACTAGGCCACAAGCGTTTGAGTTTTATGGCTGTCTTGCTTAAAGCGGCGTTCCACCCAAAAATGGAACTTCTGCTTTTTGGAATCCCCCCCCCCCCCCCCCTCCTCGGGTGTCACATTGGACACCTTTCAGGGGGGATGAGGGAGAAGATTTTCTCCCACTTCCAGGCATAGATCAACACATTGATCTATGCCACGTCCGGCGCCTACTCCATCCCCCTGCTGTTTTCTAGGAGACACACTGGTCCCAGAAGATAGCAGGAACCAGTGGGATCGTACAGAGCGACTCGCGCATGCGCAGTAGGGAACCAGGAAGTGAACCCACAAGGCTCCACCCGAGAGCTGAGGGACCCGACATACCGTGCACCCTGAACAGATAAGTGTCCACATATTAAAAGTCAGCAGCTGCAGTATTTGTAACTGCTGACTTTTTTAATATTTTTTTTTCGTCAGAACTCCGCTTTAATATACCATATTTTAATAATCTTGGTTCACTTGGATCACACACTTTTGGAAGCCATTCCTGATGCATAATTTTAAATTTAAATTATGACACTAGGGTCGTTGATTTGAATCACAAGCACTGCACTACCTACGAGTTTGCATGTTCTCCCTGTGCCTGGGTGGGTTTTTTCCGGGTACTCCGGTTTTCTCCCACCCTCCAGAGACATGCTGGTAGGATAAATTATCCCTAGTATGTGAATGTGAGTTAAAGTGGAGTTCCACCCTGAAAACATTTTGTACTCCAAAAATCAAAAAAATAATAAAATTACTCTCGGTTTCTTCTTGTGAATAGGGCGCGCTGCATTCTGGGAACTGTGTGTATCCCAGAAAGCAGCCGACCCTTTCACAAAACGCTAGGCTGCTCGCGCATGCGCAGTAGGAAACGGGCAGTGAAGCCGCACGGCTTTACTGGCTGTTTCCCTTACTGTGGATGGTGGTGCCTGGAGCTGCCAGGATCGAGACCGGCCTCAACGGGGGCCGACATCGATGGCAACTAGGACAGGTAAGTGTCCTTATTAAAAGTCAGCAGCTACAGTGTTAGTAGCTGCTGACTTTTGAACATTATTTTTTTTTACCGGACCTCCGCTTTAAGGACCTTTAATCACTTACTGGGCACATATACCCCCCTGCTGCCCAGGTGAAATTTCAGCTTCCGGCACTGCGTCGCTTTAACTGACAATTGCGCGGTCGAGCGACGTGGCTCCCAAACAAAATTGACGTCCTTTTTCCCCACAAGTAGAGCTTTCTTTTGGTGGTATTTGATCGCCTGTGCGGTTTTTATTTTTTGCGCTATAAATAAAAAAGAGCGACAATTTTGAAGAAAAATACAATATTTTTTACTCTTTGCTATAATAAATATCCCAATTTAAAAAAAAAAACACATTTTTTTTTCTCAGTCTAGGCCGATACGTATTCTTCTACATATTTTTGGTAAAAAAAAAAAAATCGCAATAAGCGACTGGTTTGCGCAAAAGTTATAGCGCTTACAAAATAGGGGAGAGAATTATTATTTTTTTTTTTTTTTTAACTAGAATCGGCGGCGATCTGCGTTTTTATTGGTACTGCGACGTTATGGCGGACACATCGGACACTTTTGGCGCCATTCACATTTATACTGCGATCAGTGCTATAAATATGCACTAATTACAGTATAAATGTGACTGGCATTGAAGGGGTTAACACTAGGGGGTGAGGAAGGGGTTAAATGTGTATCCTAGGTGTGTTCCAACTGTGGGGGGAGGGGGGGGGTGACCGATCTGTGTCCCTATGTACAAGGAACACAGATCGGACTCCTCCTCTCCAGAGACAGGACGCTGTCTCTGTGTAAAACGGCAATGAGAGATGATCTATGAGAGATCATCTCTCATTCGCCCACAGATCGCATCACAAACGGCCACTCTGACTGGCCGTTCGCCGCGATCTGTGATTGGCCGTGTCCAAGGGACACGGACAACACAGGGCTTCCCTGCAGTGCGCTCTACAGCGCGCGCTGGGAACGCCCAAAGGGGCGGCCGTCAAAAAACGGCATGTTGGATATTCAGACCCGCGCTGTTGCCGTCATTTGACGGTAGCGCTGGTCTGAAGTGGTTAAATTGTAAGCTCCTTAAGGGACTGAGATGCATGTACAATATTATTAATATTATTATTTTTTTCAGGTACTTGTATAGCGCCGTCAATTTACACAGCGCTTTATATGTAAATTGTCATCGCTATTTAACCACTTGAGATCCACGCTATAGACGATAGACGTCCACAGCGCGGCTCTCAAGTGCCGAGTGTTTACATTTCCTGTGCGTGCCGCTGGGGTCGCGTAGTGGGGAAACACTTTGCCCGGCGCATCGCTGGGAAGCCGCCGTGTCCGCCAGGTACCCGCGATCGGCGGTGACAGCAGGGACATGGAGCTCTGTGTTTAAACACAGAGCTCCACGTCCTGTCTGGGAGAGAGGAGACCGATCTGTGTCCCTTGTACATAGGGACACAGAATCGGTCACCTCCCCCACACAGTTAGAACACACCCAGGGAATACATTTAACCCCTTCCTCACCCCCCTAGTGTTAACCCCTTCCCTGCCAGTCACATTTATACAGTAATTGGTGCATTTTTATAGCACTGATCGCTGTATAAATGTGTATAGTTTCAAAATTGTGTCAAAAGTGTCCGATATGTCCGCCGCAATATCGCAGGCCTGACAAAAAAAATCGCAGATCGCCGCCATTACTAGTAAAGAAAAAAAAAAAAAAAAATCTTAAATCTATCCCCTATTTTGTAGGCGCTTTGTTTTTGCGCAAACCAATCAATATATGCTTATTGCGATTTTTTTTTTAAACAAAAATATGTAGAAGAATATGTATCGACCTAAACCAAGGGAATTTTTTATTTTTTAATTGGGATATTATTATAACAAAAAGTAAAAAATATTGTGTTTTTTTTTTTTCAAATTTTTCTGTCTTATTTTATTGTTTATAGCGCAAAAAAAAAAAAAAAATCGCAGAGATAATCAAATACCACCAAAAGAAAACTCTATTTGTCGGGAAAAAAAATGATAAAAATATAATTAGACTACAATGTTGTATGACCGCGCAATTGTCATTCTAAATGCGTCGGCACTGAAAGCTGAAAATTGGTCTGGGCACGAAGGGGGTTTAAGTGCCAAGTAATGAAGTCGTTAAAGCGGATCTCCACCCTAAAGTGAAGATCCGCTGATCGGAACCCTCCCCCCCTCCGGTGTCACAATTGACACCTTTCAGGGGGGAGGGGGGTGCAGATACCTGTCTAAAGACAGGTATCTGCAACCACTTCCGGCCCGCAGTCTCGGGCAAAAGACGGGTTTTTTGGCGACATCCCGTCGCCCCCCCGTTGTGTGCTGGGAACTCTCAGCTCCCAGCACACAGCGGGAGCCAATCGCCGGGCGCAGCGCGACTCGCGCATGCGCCGTAGGGAATCGGGCAGTGAAGCCGCAGCGCTTCACTTCCTGGTTCCCTCACCGTGGATGGAGGGGGGAGCAGCAGGGTGACGAGCGATCGCTCATCCTCTGCTGCGGACGCCGCTGGACTCCAGGACAGGTAAGTGTCCTAATATTAAAAGTCAGCAGCTGCAGTATTTGTTGCTGCTGGCTTTTAATATTTTTTTTCTAGTGGGCCATCCACTTTAAGTACATGTAATAAATAATTATGATAACAACTTTACTATAATTTACATTGATAGATGAACAGTCTGTTTCTTTACCAAGATCAGTACATGTAAGAACCAATAAGATTTACATTACACGTGTTGATGTTGATTGTAGGTGCTTTCGGTACTCTTGGTGTTGGAGGAGGATTTGCTTTGGGAGCTAAACTTTGTCGTCCAGAATCTGAGGTATTGATCTGTTAAACTTTTTAATGTTTAAGAATCTAATTTTTATTTAATTGTTTTTGCTTGTCGGGGGGGTTTGGTTAGAGATTATGCTAGAACAAATGCAGATCAGTGATTTTAGATTTTTGTATTGACTCCTCCGCATTTGGAAACAAATGTAGAACTTGGGTATGAAACGACATGTTGGGTGTTTTATCAGCAGAGAAGCATTTGTAATTTACATCTTCGGAAAGAGCCACCTACATAGAGAAGATAAGTCTAGAGGAGGCCCTAACAAATGTTCTAAGGTCTGGGATGTTTGGACCGAATCCAAGGAGACTGTGGCTTCCGTTCCCATGTCCCTCTAGCACTCCTGGTATTATTTCTTTGGTAGTGGTTATTAGCAGAGCTTTTTTTCTCAGAAAATAGGTGCAGGAACTCAACCACGATCCCGTTCAGATTTCACAAACAGTAGAAGGGTCTTAAAGGGGCATTAAATACCAGGATTGCATTACATACAGGGTGGTTACACACAGAGTGCAGAGCTGTCACTTGTAAACACAGAAACCAGACTTGAAGTGATTGTGATGAGCAGGCCCCAAAGGGTCTGAGCCAGAGGTGGTGGAACTGAGTTCCCCCAAGTTCCCCCTGAAAAAAAGCCCTGCTTATTAGACATGTGCAGACTGAAATATTTTGTTTTGTAATTTCGTTTTTGTCCGGAAAATACATTTTATTTCTTTACTCCCGAAAATCGTTTTGATTCATTTTGTTTTCGTTGGGAAAGTTTTTGTCCGAAAATCCTTGTTTTCTTTCGTTGGATCCTTGTTTTCTGTCGTAGATTCGACGATTTTCGATGCTTTGTCGAATTTTCGTCCAATTCCTACCTATTCACTGTATTCAGTCAGCTTCATGTTCGACTGAAACGGAAATGAAGCATTTTTTATGTCGGATCTTTCGTTTTTCGTTTTTTGCGCTTTCGTTTGTTAAAACGATAACGAAAATACCAGATTTTCGGACGAAAATGCATTCTAACGAAAACGAATGCACATGTCTAGTGGTTATGGCGAATTTCAGAGCTCAGTAGGATCAATCAAAATGCATTAAAACCAGTAAATCAGCATAGCAAGCCAGGTGAATAGAATTCTATTAACGTACAATAGTAGTAGGCTTTTACATTGAGACCGCAGGGCAGGATTTTGTCGCTAAAAACGCCTGAAATACTCCTCGGTGTTAAAGGGGCCTTTGAGACATCTGCCCAAAAGGACCTAATGACTGGACATTTCCAAAAAAATTACAAATGTGGCTGAGTCCTCTGGACAACACCAACATTTCGATGGGTTGCGAATGGAAAATCCTGTGCAGTTTTTTGGGGGGAGGTAAAATATACCCTATGGAGAATTTTAAACTGGATCAATCGATCTCTAGTAGACCGCCATTGTTGCATGGGGCATTCCCAAATGTCCCCCCAGTCCTTGGAACCTCCCGGCACCAGCACTCTATAGGTGTGTCAAGGCCCTCATGTATATTAGGGTGAAGGGCTTTGTATATGGTAGATGGAGGTTTTACCTGAGAATCATCTCACAACAGGGACTCCATCCCCCCAAAACCATAAAGGAGATCGGTTGAGTAAAGATTTGTAAATGAAAAACATTTTGCCCCCATCAGTTTCTGAATGCCTTATTCCTGCAGTCTAGTGGCCAGTGTGTTGATGTTGTGGGTTCATTTTGTCCCCAGTCCTGACTCCTGGACGCCACAACACATTCTTAATGAACTCTAAAGCCTCGTACACATGTACGGGTTTCTCGGTGGACTTTTTACTGATGTGAAAACTGAGAACCTGCTCGGTAACTTTTTCCCCCCTATACGCGACTGAGTTTCCCGTCGGGAAAACTGCCATGAGAGCTTTGGTCGGGAAACCCGGCCGTGTATGCTCCACCGCAGTCTTTTCCCCATAGGAAAACTGCCGGGAATCCCGGCGGGAAACAAGAGCGCTGGTTCTCCTTCTCCTTTTTTCTTTTTTTTTTTCTTGGCAGTTTTCCTGTCGGGAAAACTGTGATTGAATTATACACACGGACGGTTTTCCTGGACAAAAGCTCTCATGGCAGTTTTCCCGACGGGTGTGTACGAGGCTTGAGCGCCGCACTTCTCACAAGTACAGTGAGCTCAGGCCAGCTTGATGACGCCACCTCTGTGGGCATGTCCGTGACCGCCTGGGCTCACAAGAGAATGGTGAGAATTGCAGAGCTGCATTTTATTTTAATACCTGCTGGGCCCTTCTTTTTTTGGAAGGATAGAGTTAGGCTTTACGACCCCTGGGACTTATTGCTTGTGTTTAATCCGGGTAATTGAATGCAGGATAATGTTTCTTTGTTTTATTTTAGGTGTGGATTATATTTGGGGATGGCTCTCTAGGTTACAGCATTGTAGAGTTTGATACATACACACGCCATAAGGTAACCTTTTCATTTATCAACTGTTTTTAGCAAATTATATCTTTTAGTGTTTACACACAAATGCTGTATGGCGGCCAATGTATGAGCATTGTATTGCGTCAAATTGTCAATGTTCCCCTTATACGTCCTGATAGTGATACTCCAGTCCCTGCTCTTCCTTTTTGGCAAACATGCCATTGTTGACTACATTTTGAAAATACTCTCTACCTGGCTGTCTCTGGCTTCAGTTCTTTCTGAGTTATTGGCCTAGGTTGTTGCCCTTTGCTTGCTTTTATCTGGCCCTTGGGGCGCTATTTCACCCACTGACACCAATGATGGGGCGCTATTTCACCCACTGACACCAATGATGGGGCGCTATACCCCCCCCCCCACTGACACCAATGATGGGGCGCTATTTCACCAACTGACACCAATGATGGGGCGCTATTCCCCCCCCCCCCACTGACACCAATGATGGGGCGCTATGCCCCCCCCACTGACACCAATGATGGGGTGCTATTTTGGCCACTGATGCCAATGATGGGGCCCTATTTCGCCCACTGACGCCAATGATGGGGCCCTATTTCGCCCACTGACGCCAATGATGGGGCGCTATTTCGCCCACTGACGCCAATGATGGGGCGCTATTTCGCCCACTGACGCCAATGATGGGGCGCTATTTCGCCCACTGACGCCAATGATGGGGCGCTATTTCGCCCACTGACGCCAATGATGGGGCGCTATTTCGCCCACTGACGCCAATGATGGGGCGCTATTTCGCCCACTGACGCCAATGATGGGGCGCTATTTCGCCCACTGACGCCAATGATGGGGCGCTATTTCGCCCACTGACGCCAATGATGGGGCGCTATTTCGCCCACTGACGCCAATGATGGGGCGCTATTTCGCCCACTGACGCCAATGATGGGGCGCTATTTCGCCCACTGACGCCAATGATGGGGCGCTATTTCGCCCACTGACGCCAATGATGGGGCGCCTTTTTCGCCCACTGACGCCAATGATGGGGCGCCTTTTTCGCCCACTGACGCCAATGATGGGGCGCCTTTTTCGCCCACTGACGCCAATGATGGGGCGCCTTTTTCGCCCACTGACGCCAATGATGGGGCGCCTTTTTCGCCCACTGACGCCAATGATGGGGCGCCTTTTTCGCCCACTGACGCCAATGATGGGGCGCCTTTTTCGCCCACTGACGCCAATGATGGGGCGCCTTTTTCGCCCACTGACGCCAATGATGGGGCGCCTTTTTCGCCCACTGACGCCAATGATGGGGCGCCTTTTTCGCCCACTGACGCCAATGATGGGGCGCCTTTTTCGCCCACTGACGCCAATGATGGGGCGCCTTTTTCGCCCACTGACGCCAATGATGGGGCGCCTTTTTCGCCCACTGACGCCAATGATGGGGCGCCTTTTTCGCCCACTGACGCCAATGATGGGGCGCCTTTTTCGCCCACTGACGCCAATGATGGGGCGCCTTTTTCGCCCACTGACGCCAATGATGGGGCGCCTTTTTCGCCCACTGACGCCAATGATGGGGCGCCTTTTTCGCCCACTGACGCCAATGATGGGGCGCCTTTTTCGCCCACTGACGCCAATGATGGGGCGCCTTTTTCGCCCACTGACGCCAATGATGGGGCGCCTTTTTCGCCCACTGACGCCAATGATGGGGCGCCTTTTTCGCCCACTGACGCCAATGATGGGGCGCCTTTTTCGCCCACTGACGCCAATGATGGGGCGCCTTTTTCGCCCACTGACGCCAATGATGGGGCGCCTTTTTCGCCCACTGACGCCAATGATGGGGCGCCTTTTTCGCCCACTGACGCCAATGATGGGGCGCCTTTTTCGCCCACTGACGCCAATGATGGGGCGCCTTTTTCGCCCACTGACGCCAATGATGGGGCGCCTTTTTCGCCCACTGACGCCAATGATGGGGCGCCTTTTTCGCCCACTGACGCCAATGATGGGGCCCCTTTTTCGCCCACTGACGCCAACGATGGGGCCCTTTTTCGCCCACTGACGCCAATGATGGGGCACTACAACCCCCCCCCCCCCCCATCACTGAATTTTCTATTCCCACTGGTCATGATGGGGCACCATTTCACCCATTGATACCAATGATGGGGCACCATTTCACCCACTGATACCAATGATGGGGCACCATTTCACCCACTGATACCAATGATGGGGCACCATTTCACCCACTGGCACTAATGATCGGGGGGCTATTTCACCCACTGACACCAATGATGGGGCACTACCCCCACCCCACCCCTGAATTTTCTATTCCCACTAGTCATGGCCCGTCCCCCTCAAATCTGAAGGACAGTAAACTGGGCCTTTGTTTATAAGGTTTGGAGACCCCTGGTCTAGTGTATGTATATGCAGAGACAGAAGCTTGAGAATAAGCCTTATCTGGATCATCGTTTTATGCATCAGACTGTATTGTGCCATGAGGGCGAGTCTGGCAGCCAGGCAACTAGTAATTATACCTAGTTATCAGTATCACTGTGTAAGGAGTGTTTGTGTTGTGTTTCCCATACATGCATCTTTTACACTTTGCTTTTGGTAATTAATATTTTTAGATGGAGAAATGAAAGCGGTTGTATAGGCTAAAAAAAAATGTTTTCCTGGCACCTGTAAAGGAAAAAGCATAATAAGCTAGTATGCACCGCATACTAGCTCATTATGAAGTACTTACCTTGGACCGAGGCGTCAGTACTGCTGCTGGTCCACATGTAGAGCTACTGCTGTTCTCTGTATTAATGAATGTTATATATTTCTTTTATATCTGTTCGTAATTTTTCTATGGCACCTTAGAAATCCCGTTATCCTTTATCAAATTTTTATGTACCTGGAGTTGGGCTTTAACACGTGTTGAAACCATCACTTGTGCCCATCAGAAGCTACATGAGATCACTATATCTATGGGAATAAAACCTTCCATCTGGATTTTAACATTTTGGTGAGGAGCTCCACATTTTTCATCCAACCTTTATATCGGTTGCTTGAGGTTTTCCGCTGAGCTCCGTCAGTGTGTGGAAACGGCCTACACATCATTAAGATGTCCCATTAGGACCAGGGCCGATCCTAGGGTCACAGGCGCCTGGGTGCAGAAATATTTCTGGTGCCCCCACGGGGGCGTGGTCATTTTTACTGACTCCTCCCCTTTACACATGTTTCTATGGAAACGACTCAAACACAGAGATGCTCCCCCATGAAGTCTTCATTACCCTGGGATCCTTACATGATCTCTTAACAATAAACAAAATACAGGAAGAGAAGCAGAGTACTTTATTGGGACCTGGAGGGGGGCCTCTCTGATGGACACAGAGAGGGCTTCTGTTAGAAAGAGCCCCCCACATACTACAGACATGATACAGGAGGAGACGGGCAGAGACTGCAGACATGATACAGGAGGAGACGGGCAGAGACTGCAGACATGATACAGGAGGAGACGGGCAGAGACTGCAGACATGATACAGGAGGAGACTGGCAGAGACTGCAGACATGATACAGGAGGAGACGGGCAGAGACTGCAGACATGATACAGGAGGAGACGGGCAGAGACTGCAGACATGATACAGGAGGAGACTGCAGACATGATACAGGAGGAGACGGGCAGAGACTGCAGACATGATACAGGAGGAGACGGGCAGAGACTGCAGACATGATACAGGAGGAGACGGGCAGAGACTGCAGACATGATACAGGAGGAGACGGGCAGAGACTGCAGACATGATACAGGAGGAGACGGGCAGAGACTGCAGACATGATACAGGAGGAGACGGGCAGAGACTGCAGACATGATACAGGAGGAGACGGGCAGAGACTGCAGACATGATACAGGAGGAGACGGGCAGAGACTGCAGACATGATACAGGAGGAGACGGGCAGAGACTGCAGACATGATACAGGAGGAGACGGGCAGAGACTGCAGACATGATACAGGAGGAGACGGGCAGAGACTGCAGACATGATACAGGAGGAGACTGCAGACATGATACAGGAGGAGACTGGCAGAGACTGCAGACATGATACAGGAGGAGACGGGCAGAGACTGCAGACATGATACAGGAGGAGACGGGCAGAGACTGCAGACATGATACAGGAGGAGACGGGCAGAGACTGCAGACATGATACAGGAGGAGACGGGCAGAGACTGCAGACATGATACAGGAGGAGACGGGCAGAGACTGCAGACATGATACAGGAGGAGACGGGCAGAGACTGCAGACATGATACAGGAGGAGACGGGCAGAGACTGCAGACATGATACAGGAGGAGACGGGCAGAGACTGCAGACATGATACAGGAGGAGACGGGCAGAGACTGCAGACATGATACAGGAGGAGACGGGCAGAGACTGCAGACATGATACAGGAGGAGACGGGCAGAGACTGCAGACATGATACAGGAGGAGACGGGCAGAGACTGCAGACATGATACAGGAGGAGACGGGCAGAGACTGCAGACATGATACAGGAGGAGACGGGCAGAGACTGCAGACATGATACAGGAGGAGACGGGCAGAGACTGCAGACATGATACAGGAGGAGACGGGCAGAGACTGCAGACATGATACAGGAGGAGACGGGCAGAGACTGCAGACATGATACAGGAGGAGACGGGCAGAGACTGCAGACATGATACAGGAGGAGACGGGCAGAGACTGCAGACATGATACAGGAGGAGACGGGCAGAGACTGCAGACATGATACAGGAGGAGACGGGCAGAGACTGCAGACATGATACAGGAGGAGACGGGCAGAGACTGCAGACATGATACAGGAGGAGACGGGCAGAGACTGCAGACATGATACAGGAGGAGACGGGCAGAGACTGCAGACATGATACAGGAGGAGACGGGCAGAGACTGCAGACATGATACAGGAGGAGACGGGCAGAGACTGCAGACATGATACAGGAGGAGACGGGCAGAGACTGCAGACATGATACAGGAGGAGACGGGCAGAGACTGCAGACATGATACAGGAGGAGACGGGCAGAGACTGCAGACATGATACAGGAGGAGACGGGCAGAGACTGCAGACATGATACAGGAGGAGACGGGCAGAGACTGCAGACATGATACAGGAGGAGACGGGCAGAGACTGCAGACATGATACAGGAGGAGACGGGCAGAGACTGCAGACATGATACAGGAGGAGACGGGCAGAGACTGCAGACATGATACAGGAGGAGACGGGCAGAGACTGCAGACATGATACAGGAGGAGACGGGCAGAGACTGCAGACATGATACAGGAGGAGACGGGCAGAGACTGCAGACATGATACAGGAGGAGACGGGCAGAGACTGCAGACATGATACAGGAGGAGACGGGCAGAGACTGCAGACATGATACAGGAGGAGACGGGCAGAGACTGCAGACATGATACAGGAGGAGACGGGCAGAGACTGCAGACATGATACAGGAGGAGACGGGCAGAGACTGCAGACATGATACAGGAGGAGACGGGCAGAGACTGCAGACATGATACAGGAGGAGACGGGCAGAGACTGCAGACATGATACAGGAGGAGACGGGCAGAGACTGCAGACATGATACAGGAGGAGACGGGCAGAGACTGCAGACATGATACAGGAGGAGACGGGCAGAGACTGCAGACATGATACAGGAGGAGACGGGCAGAGACTGCAGACATGATACAGGAGGAGACGGGCAGAGACTGCAGACATGATACAGGAGGAGACGGGCAGAGACTGCAGACATGATACAGGAGGAGACGGGCAGAGACTGCAGACATGATACAGGAGGAGACGGGCAGAGACTGCAGACATGATACAGGAGGAGACGGGCAGAGACTGCAGACATGATACAGGAGGAGACGGGCAGAGACTGCAGACATGATACAGGAGGAGACGGGCAGAGACTGCAGACATGATACAGGAGGAGACGGGCAGAGACTGCAGACATGATACAGGAGGAGACGGGCAGAGACTGCAGACATGATACAGGAGATGATCCGAGACTGCAGACATGATACAGGAGATGATCCGAGACTGCAGACATGATACAGGAGATCCGAGACTGCAGACATGATACAGAGATGATCCGAGACTGCAGACATGATACAGGAGGAGACGGGCAGAGACTGCAGACATGATACAGGAGGAGACAGAGACTGCAGACATGATACAGGAGAGATCAGAGACTGCAGACATGATACAGGAGGAGACGGGCAGAGACTGCAGACATGATACAGGAGGAGACGGGCAGAGACTGCAGACATGATACAGGAGATGATCCGAGACTGCAGACATGATACAGGAGATGATCCGAGACTGCAGACATGATACAGGAGATGATCCGAGACTGCAGACATGATACAGGAGATGATCCGAGACTGCAGACATGATACAGGAGATGATCCGAGACTGCAGACATGATACAGGAGATGATCCGAGACTGCAGACATGATACAGGAGATGATCCGAGACTGCAGACATGATACAGGAGATGATCCGAGACTGCAGACATGATACAGGAGATGATCCGAGACTGCAGACATGATACAGGAGATGATCCGAGACTGCAGACATGATACAGGAGATGATCCGAGACTGCAGACATGATACAGGAGACGATCCGAGACTGCAGACATGATACAGGAGACGATCCGAGATTGCAGACAAAGTACAGGAGATGGTCAGAGACTGCAGACATATTAAAGGAGATGGTCAGAGACTGCAGACATATTAAAGGAGATGGTCAGAGACTGCAGACATATTAACCACTTAACCCCCGGACCATATTGCTGCCCAATGACCAGAGCACTTTTTGCGATTCGGCACTGCGTCACTTTAACTGACAATTACGCGGTCGTGCGACGTGGCTCCCAAACAAAATTGACGTATTTTTTCCCCCCACAAATAGAGCTTTCTTTTGGTGATATTTGATCATCTCTGCGGTTTTTATTTTTTGCGCTATAAACAAAAATAGAGCGACTATTTTGGAAAAAATTCAATATTTTTGACTTTTTTTCTGTAATAAATATCCCCCAAAAATATATAAAAAACATTTTTTTTTCCTCAGTTTAGGCCGATACGTATTCTTCTACATATTTTTCGTAAAAAAAATTGCAATAAGCGTTTATTGGTTTGAGCAAAAGTTATAGCGTTTATAAAATAGGGGGTAGTTTTATGGCATTTTTTATGATTTTTTTTTTTTTTTTACTAGTAATGGCGGCAATCAGCATTTTTTTTTCAGTACTGCGACATTATGGCGGGCACTTCAGACACTCTTGACACATTTTTGGGACCATTGTCATTTTTATAGCGATCAATGCTATAAAAATGCATTGTATTACTATAAAAATGCCATTGGCAGTGAAGGGGTTAACACTAGGGGGCAGGGAAGGGGTTAAGTGTGTTCCTGGGTGTGTTCTAACTGTATGGGGGGGTGGACTTACTAGGGGAAATCACTGATCTTCTGTTCATACATTGTATGAACAGGAGATCAGCGTTTCCCCCCGCTGACAGGACCGGGAGCTATGTGTTTACACGCATACCTCCCGTTCCCCGCTCTGTAACAAGCGATCGCGTGTGCCAGGCGGCGATCGGGCATGCGCACAGGACTCGGGGGCGGGCAGGGGGGCGCGCCCCCTAGCGGCCACAGAAGTGCCGACGTATAGCTAAGGGCTCTCGCCCAGGAGAGCCGTCCTGCCGCCATATAACTGCGGCGGCTGGTCGGCAAGCAGTTATAGGAGATGGTCAGAGACTGCAGACATAGTACAGGAGATGGTCAGAGACACGAGTTCTGGATGGACACACACCTATGCTCAGTTCAGGACGGACACAAACAAGGAGAGAAGGAGGGAGGGGAGAACACTGTCACTTTGGCGCCCCCACCTCTGCAGACGCCTGGGTCACAGTAGTAGAGTGTTGGTACATTACCAATTGTAGTTACCCAGGAGAATACACCTACATTCCCAGCGCTATTCAATCTACTATCCTCTGAAGTTCATACGATTGAAGTCGAAGAGAGGGAGAGTGTTGACGCCCCAAAAACAGGAACAAGAACTTTCATGGCAGGGTCACCAGGGATTGCTTTTAATGAATAGCGGTGGATTTCATGAGATCAAAAATGACTAACGTGTTAAAGCTTACTTGAGGTTTTCCGTGATTGAGTTTGCATGTTCTTTGTCTTCAGTCGTGAAGTAGTGGCAGAGAAACGGCAGAAAAGTAAAAAGTAGCTGAGAAAAGTATATGTAATCTTTGATTGGCCTCTTTCAGACCCCTGTCCTTGCCCTTGTTGGAAATGATGCTTGTTGGAGTCAGATTTCTAGAGAACAAGTTCCTCTACTGGGAAGCAACGTTGCCTGCGGTCTGGCGTACAATGGTGAGTCTTCTCCCGTGTCTGCTTCAGTAGTAAGCTGTTCCGCCTGTAGATATGTACCGGGATATATTGTAACAATGTTGCTATGGATGAATCTTTGTTCACTGAATACAGTCACTGTGCATGCGCTAGTGACATCAGCTACAGCCAATGTGCATATCTTCTAATTGGCACCCACGTTTTAAAGATATGCACACCTTACCTGTAGGTATAAGCTTAAAAGGCAAGTAGATGAATTCCAAAGCTGTTCCTTATATTACTATAATTATGATGCCCCTATTTTTTTTTGTATGCAGTTCTTTAAACTGGTTAAACATGTACTATTTAACACCTCAAAGGGTAAATACAACCAAAGCTTGTTTGGTTGTACTTATACTGTGGATCGCATAAGTGCAGATAGTTCTGCACTCCTGTGACCTGTTTTCAGCAGACAGCGAGCTGAAGCCCGCTGTCAGCTGATGTCAAAGGCTCAGGACAGATCGCGACCAGATGGTCAGGATCTGCCCAAATGCCTGAAATGTCACTCGGCTCAGCCTCTCACCGAGCCGCTGAGAGCCACTTCCGCCCCCTCCACAGCTCAGCGCTCCAGTCAATGAAGAGGGGGCAAAGCAGAGAGCCAGTGACTGACAGTCACCAGCTCTCTGCTCAGGGAGCTCTGAGAACTGAGCGATCTGTGGTGTTGGAGCCGGCTGGGCATTGGACTGATGCTGCACCCACCTAGGTACTGTATATACTCGAGTATAAGCCAAGTTTTTCAGCCCTTTTTTTAGGGCTGAAAATACTCCCCTGTCTTATACTCGAGTCAGTGTACCTGCATTCTTGACCTCCGTTTTTTTTTTTTTAAAGTCGCGGCTTCCTCCTGGCGTTCCGTTCCGTGATGGGCATTTGACACTGTGTTCTGCCTATCACGGAGGTCCTCTCATCCTTGGACTCAGTTTCCCAGCAGACACTGTGTTCAGTGTTCTGCCAATCACGGTCGTCCACTTGTCCGAGGATAAAAGAATATCCGTGACTGGCGGAACACTAAACAGTGTCTGCTGGGAAACTGAGTCCGAGGATGAGAGGACCTCCGTGATAGGCGGAACACAGTGTCAAATGCCTATCCCGGAACAGAACGCCAGGAGGAATCCGCGACATTTAAGAAATGGACGCCTGTCAAGAATTCAGGTACTCGGGCACAGTAAGACTGCAATGGGCACAGTGAGTACCGTATTGGCACAGTGAGACTGCAATGGGCACAGTGAGTTATGGCACAGTGAGACTGCAATGGGCACAGTGAGGTATGGCACAGTGAGGCTGCAATGGGCACAGTGAGGTATGGCACAGTGAGGCTGCAATGGGCACAGTGAGGTTGCAATGGGCACAGTGGGGTGTGCAAATAGGCATTGTTGACCCTCTTTTCCGCTTACAGTAGCTGCTGCATTCTCACCTAGGCTTATACTCAAGTCAATACGTTTTTCCAGTTTTTTTGTGGTAAAATTAGGCCCTTGAGTGTATACGGTGGTAAGTATGATTAGAAAAAAAAACAAAAAAAAAACATTCCTTTATTTCTCTTTTTAAGGTTTATTCTTCTTGTAAAAACGTATCTTCTAATAAATTCTGTACAGTTTTATGATTTGTTCACGTTTCTATTTTGTAACGTGCCACACAAACTATTGACGCTATATAAATCCTGCCCTTCAGGCTGTTGTGTGCCTCCCTTCAGTTGGCCATTGGGCTGCCTTGACTCCTGTGAATGACTTCTGCAGATCTGATTGGCAGCCCTGCCCTTCTAATATGTGAAAACACAATTCCCCAAAGGCTGTTGGGTACTTCCTGATCAGTACCCTAGAATGTTATTTCTTAAAACTATTGGCAACCTTTTTATATATGTTTTTGCATTTTGGAGCCACTCTCAGTCCTTTTTGCTTGGCTAGAATTACATCTAGTCACATGACTATAGCCATTGCCTTCCATGTAGCTGGTTTTATTTAGATTTTTTTTTAGGGTTGTCCCGATACCACTTTTTTAGGACCAAGTACAAGTACCGATACTTTTTTCAAGTAGTCGCCGATACCGAATACCGATACTTTTTTTAAATGTGTCCCCAAATGCAGCCATGGCCCCCCCACAAATGCAGCCATGGCCCCCCCACAAATGCAGCCATGGCCCCCCCACAAATGCAGCCATGGCCCCCCCACAAATGCAGCCATGGCCCCCCACATATGCAGCCAAATCGCCCACATATGCAGCCATGTCCCCCACAAATGCAGCCAAATCACCCATATATGCAGCCATGTCCACCCTACCTAGCCACCGCCGCCTCTGCCCAGGAACATCACAGCATTCATTTGAATAGCTGTAGTGTTCCCGCCCATATAGACACTCCCCTTGCTCGGGATTGGACAGATCACGATCACCCATCCAATCCCGAGCAAGGGGGAGTGTCTATATGGGCGGGAACACTACAGCTATTCAAATGAAAGCTGTGATGTTCCCGCACGATGTTTAACCATGCGGCGGCGGGTTTCGATGCGGCAGCGTTTTGCGGCGTTCGGGGGGCACTGGGGAAGTATTCTATTCTGGCATCGGGGGTATTTGCGGAAGTACAAGTACTCCCGCAAATACTCGGTATATCGGTATAACCCTAATGTTTTTCATTAAGGAGTCCACTCCACTTTTTTATATTGTTCGTATGCAAGGTTATCCGTCTCAAGCCCTATAGTATTGGCACTGCTGTTTTTTGCATTGTTGCCTCTTTGTTGTAAGACAATATAAAAAAAAAGCCCATTATTGTGTGTTTTTGTTCTTCAGATTACCATGTGGTGGCAGAAGGCTTTGGTGGAAAGGGTTTCTTGGTCACGCGGCAAGATGAAGACCGAATAGAGGACATCATCAAGGAAGCACAAGAGGCCACTAAGAAAGGGAAAGCCACACTCCTCAATGTACTAATAGGCAAAACCAATTTTCGAGATGGCTCCATCTCCGTGTAGAGGCTTTTTTTTTTGTTTTGTTTATGTTGAGGTTTGTGAAATGAAAAAATATATTTTTAATAGCTCAAATTCCCTAATTTCTGAGTCTTCTCATTTTATCTTTTTTTAAGGTTGGCAGTCTCAGATTTAGAAGAGTCTTTGGAATGATTAGAAAGACACTAGATTTTTTTATAAAATTCATTTTTCAACTTTTAATGGTTACTTTTATGTCGCTCTTTGCGGTTCTGGAAATCAGAGAGCCTCTGCTAGTATGTACTGTATAATTGTAATGTGAAATGGTAAACATTTAATTAAACTACAAGCTGCAAAATAAGGGGAGGAAAGAAGGATAGACCTTATGCTTGAAGTTTTCAGTTATGAATACTTTTTGTTTGCAGCAGACAATTTTCCATGCCGCTGCTTTGAAGAAAGGTAACAGTTGACTTTTGTTGAGCCTGGTTGTGCCGACATGGGCATATTCAAGCTGCGTATGGAAGTCCTATCTCTCCCAATCTAAAGGTCTACCACTGCTGATGAAACATTTGTGAATGAATAAATGAAAAACGTATATAGCGCGGCACATGCGAACGAAATCCCCTCTGGGTCTATAAAAGAAGACTTTACTGTCCCACAAGCAATTTAGGCCAATGCTAAAAACTCAGTATGTTTTGTGTAGCCTCTAATTTATCTTCATTACAAAAATTGACCAATTCCTTTTATACCAGTGGAAAAGAAACAAGAATATTGACAAGGCTTTATCCTATAAAGAATTGGCAACATAAATCTGTAAACCAGAGAGTAGGCATCATTAGATTCCAGAACATAGCTAGTAATAGTAACACTCATCTGGACTCATTCTGTAATCCGCTGAAGATGTTTGGCTACTAATCCAAGTAGTTTCCCCAATTCTGGTGAGTATCAGGAGCATAAGTTTTAAAGTATAAGTAAACCCCCCTATCGTTTTCAGCCAAGGAAGCTGCTATCTTTGCCTCTGTTTAATCTACAACTGGCCATTATGCTGTACATGTGATTAGTTATGACACTGGCCATTGGATGGTTTGACAGTTTGGTTGAGAGCAAAACCAATGGGAGTGTAGTGCCCCGTACACAGGGTTTGAATTGCCAACGCAAAAACGTCCTTTGGAAATTCCAATGGAAAAATTGGGAACCTGCTCTCAATCTTTTGCTGTCGGAATTTCCAACAGAGAATGTCAGATGGAGCATACACACGGTCGGAATTTCCAACCAAAAGCTCCCATCAGACTTTTTCTGTTGGGAATTCAGACCGTGTGTAAGGGGGATTACATTTCCGGCACATCCCGAAAATTTTACTTTTATGGATGGGTTTACTTCTGCTTTAAACTATATGACCAAATGCTTGTGGACGCCTAGCCATAACCCCTATAAGAGCTTGCTGGAAATTCCTTTCTCAATACATGGTAATTAAATATGGAATTTGCTACACTTTGTGACTTCCACACTTTCAGTAGATTTTTGAGTGCGTCTGTGGGAATTTGTGTCCATAAAGCTTAAAAAAACATTTGTGAGGTTAGGTACTGCTGTTGAATGAGGAGACCTGGCTCTTAATCACGCCCCAGGTAATCGTAAAGATGTATTCAGTAGGGTTCAGGTCAGGGCTTTGTGCAGACTATTTGGGTTCCTTCACACCAAACTCGTCAATCCATGTCTATCTGGACCTGGTTTTGTACACAGGAAGAGTGAGTAACTTGTATAGCGCTAACAAATGCAAACCGAATCACGTCAAGGCGATTTGCATCCATTGTCGTACTGATCCTTCAGAAGCGGTGGGTCTTTCGTTTTTCCTAAAAGCCAGATGGTTTTCTTCCATGTGAATGGTCGTGGGTAGAGCATTCCAAAGCCGAGGTCCTTGGACTGCAAATCTACGTTCTCCCTTAGATTTGTAGAGGGATTTGGGGATTTGGAGAACGTTTTGGTTAGTTGACCGGAGCACGCGATTGGTGACGTAGGGTTTAACTTTCTCTCTTAAGTATTGAGGAGCGTTTGTGGGTAAGGCAGAGTGTCTTAAATGTAATCGGATCCTTTACGGCTAGCCATTGGAGGGACCTCAAGACCAGGCGATAGATTCCCATGTTTTTTTTTTACCTGTTCCCAGTCTGGCTGCCGTGTTCTGGACGACTTGTAGACTCAAAATCTGGTATTTTGGTAGTCCTAAGTAGAAGGAGTTTGCGTAGTCGAGTCGGGAATTGATGAACGGTCATGCTAAAAGAGAAACGGGTCTTTCCCAAACTGTTGTCACACGGTTGGAAGCCCACAATTTAACTGTAGACTGAAATCTCCATTTGGAGAGGTGTCCACGTACTTTTAGGGAATATAGTAGGTGGTGTGATAGTCAGCTGACCACAAACATTTGCATATAGTGTAGGTGTATGGATAAGTAGCAACATTTCTTCAACATTGCAGGACAAGCCAAGTTGAATGTGGCCAACTATTACTAGCTACACCATGACCTGGACTACTGAGAACCTTCAAAGACTTGTCAGGACACATTTTTTCTTGTCCACCCATCTCCCAACTTAACTAGTCAAATAACAAAGTGACTTTTTGAACTCATTTAATAACTGTTCACTTCAAACATTTTGAACCTTAAAAGAAACAGAAGCTTAGATATATCTCACTCCCCTCCTGTTTTGTAGGGGAAGTCCACCTTAAGCCTCTCTGTGGGTTCTTTTCAGGTAGTTTTAAAAAAAAAAATCAATACTGATCGTGGTGCACACATTTTGCCTTTTACCTTTCTACTGCATATGCTGCAATCTTTATAGCTGTAACCAATACCCATCATAATGCATCCAACAGCTACATACATATGGGCTTTTTTTATCCTTTGTTCCCAATGCTAACCATACGCTAGTTTTTGCACCACTGGAAGAAATACTTGGATGGATCGAGGCAACCTGCCACCAACAGTTGTGAAAATTTCACAGTTTTGATAAAAAAAATCTTTCAGCAGTTTTGATCTGGTAACTCCCTTTTTAATTAGTCTCAAAATGCCTAATATGTGACCACAAGTGGGGTTACGAGGCAGGGGCGGACTGACCATTGAGGAACTCGGGCACTGCCCAAGGGCCCCATGCCACTAGGGGGCTCCATCAGGGTTGCCAGGCTCATTAAAACCAGTATGTAAAAATCTGTGTTTTTTTTTTTTACATCTGTCCCTGATATGTCCAAAACCTACATGCTTTTAATGTGAAAATCCCGATATTTTAGCTGCCCCGCCTATGTACTGCCACCTGCCTTGGTGGCTATCTGTAAGCCTGGGGGCCCCATAATCTTCTATTGCCCGGGGGCCCCATGAGTTGTCAGTCCGCCCCTGTTCAAAGGAGAGTGCTGAACCATGCATTATACGAAGATTTTCACTTCCTTTGTCTTGGTTTAAGTTGCCAGGCTGGTATGGTGACCCTCTGTGAGTTCCGCTGAAAAAATATTAAAAGTCAGCAGCTACAAATACTGCATCTGCTGACTTTTAGTATATGGACACTTGCCTGTCCTGGGCATCCGCAATGTCAGCACCCGAAGCCAATGTGTCCCTTGGCTCTCAGGTGGAGGCACCGCCATCTTCGGTAAGGGAATCAGGAAGTGAAGCCTTGCGGCTTCACTTCCTGGTTCCCTACTGCACATCTGCAAATCGTGCTGCGCAATCCCACTGGTCTTTTCTGTCTTGTGGGACCCGTGTGTCTCCCAGAAGACAGCGGGAGTGGACGAAAGAGTAGGCACCGGACGTGGTGTAGATCACCGTGGTGATCTATGCCCAGAGGTGGGAGCAAATACATGGATTACACAGGTATCTGCTCCCTCCTCCCCCCTGAAAGGTGCCAAATGTGACACTGAATGGGGGGAGGATTCCAAAAAGCGGAAGTTCTATTTTTGTGTGAAACTCCGCTTTAAGTACTTCCTAAATCACGGACGTTGATCAAGTACCAAGATCATAAAAGAGTAAGGCCCCTTTTATCCGATCAGACCGCTCAGGTCCGCCTGTCAGTTTTGACGGTGGACCTGAACGTCCGCTCCATGAAGTCCTATGGAGCGTCGGATGTCAGCGGAGACATGTCCCCTGATATCCAATCCGATCCGCCAAAAACCGAAGTAATGGCGAAACGTCCCCATCCGTCCATATTGGATCGCGTGAGATCTGATGAAAACGGACATGCTGTCCACTTTCATCAGATCTCCCCATAGGAAACGCCGGTGCTGTACAAACCCATCCCCTCTCAGTGAGCAGAGAGTCTGCCTGTGTGGAAGAGGATTAATGTCCAAATGTCTTACCTGCAGACATGTTGAGTGTGTCCAGGCCATTGTGACAGTCCGACAGGTAAACTGTTCAAGCTACAGGACTGTGCAGTTTTGATATTGCTTATTCTAAAAGCCAATAGTTTTTTCATTGTGCTTTTTGATCTGCACTCGATCTAGAAATACAGAATTAAAACCTCATTGATTGCAGAATACATTCTGAATGAACCTTAAAAAAAAAAAAAAAAAGATTCCATTGACGGTTAAAGCGGGGGTTCCGCGGGAATTCGTTTTTTTTTTTTTTTTATTTTTTTATGTGCATCTGCCGCTCTTAATATACTTATTACTGTACTCGCGTGTCTGATATTCCAAGCCCTCCGCATGGACATTCTGTCGTAAACAATTTATAAAAAAATCTTTGCTGTACGGTTCCACCTTGCTTGTGGGCACTCTGAAGCCCACAAACAAATACTTCCGGGATACGGTGAATGCTGATGCGAAGCGCCCTCATCACGTGACCTGCTTCATGGGTCACGTGATGAGTGAAATCCCGCGATATCTACCTAATCTGCCTAATGACTCGTCTCCTGGAAAGCATGGCGCTGTGCTCCCGGGAGACTTTGCGATCGAGTCCCAGAAAACAATGGGGCGCTTGCTAACCTAATGACACGCCCACTCCCACGGGAGGGCTACCCGGAAGTGTCTGGTATTCCGAGGAGAAGAGAGGTACTGTAATCGTTTAAAAAAAATTAACAGCGGACTTTAAATGTAGTTAGTGTGGCGGACTTAATTAGATACATTCTCTATCTCTATTGCTAATGCTTTAATTGCTTTTTTCCTTTCCGTTTTTTTTTTAAATTCATGTTTAGTGTAAAAGAGCAAACAAATCTAAGTAGCGAGAAATTCCTTTCTCAGGGAAACATGACTTACGAGTGAAATACCAAATGTTTTTGAATGTCATTGATATATTTTTTAATTTATATTAAGTGAATTCTCTTAACTGTTCTGAATTATTATAATTAAGAATATATATATAATTTCTATTAATGAAAAGTATAATTTTATTTTATTTAAATTATAGAAGAAGCTTAAAATGGACTGAATTTGTATTTGTAACTATATGACAACTAACATTGATTTAAGCAAATTGGATCTGCAGTACCGTAATGCCTTTTCACCAGATATTTTGACCGTGTGTGGGCCCCATCGGACCTTTTTACGTCGGAGTTTAGAAATAGAACATGTTTTATCTTTTTAAAGTTTTGATTCTGATCGTCTGTGTGGAACTCCAACAGAGAAAAAAACACTCATGCTCAGAATCAAGTCGACGCATGCACAGAAGCATTGAACTTCATTTTTCTCAGCACGTCGTTGTGTTTTACATCACCGCCTTTTGGACCGTCAGAATTTGGTCCGACAGTGTGTATGCAAGACAGCTTGAACGGAATTCCGATGGAAAATTCCATCGGATTTTATCCCATCGGAAATTCCGATCGTGTGTACAGGGCATTAGGGTAGCCATTCAATATCTAGAAGGGAAAATTTGTGATTATAGCGCTAAAAGCAAGATCGAAACCACACTTTCTAAAGGTCAAGAATAATTTCATTGAGGTTATCTGGTACACATTTCACATAGTTGGGCACTTAGTCAGATTCTGAAAGTAAGAGGATGAGATGGACTACCCCTGTGCCAGATAACATCAGTAAACTTACTTTGAACTTTAGGAGGAGAGTAGCTTCACTCGCTCTTTTAGCGCTCTTTTAGCGCTCTTTTAGCCAACCCCCTCAGCTGCACCGGAGGTGGGAGGCTTGGAGCTGAGTGGTTGGGATTGTACAGGGAAAGTTCATAGTTTTTAAAATCTCTTTTGGACAGATACAGTGGAACCTCGTATTATGAGTGTAATCCGTTCCAGGAGAATGCTCATAATCCAAAGTACTCGCATATCAAAGCGAGTTTCCCCATTAAATATATATAAATACTGCATGCGACCAGAGGTGGGGGGGGGGGGGCACGGGAGAGCCTAGAAAATGCCCGGAATGGCCCGATGACAGCTCGGCAAACCTCTGAAAGGCTCGAACGGGGTATTTCTGTGTCCTTCCGTGCAGCTACGCTCGGCTCTGTCGCCCCCCCCCTCAGGCCAAACGTGGTACTGCACACCACTTTGGCCTGAATCCTGCTCGTGTTGCAAGACAACACTCGCAAACCGAGGATTTTTTTTTAAATACAGTGCTTGTATTGCGAAACGCTCATTAAACGCGTTACTCGCAATCTGAAGTTGCACTGTATGTCCTTAATGTGGACATGTAAGTAACTTAACAAGCCTGGGTGAATTAATTCCTAACCTGATTACAGTGTGTATACCTCCAGCCAAGAGATCTCCTCAGTCTCTTCCCTCCCAGTGATCACTAAATTAAGCCAGCTATAGATGGAGCAATTTTCTTTCGCTCAATTTCCCCATCAACACAGTCAGTGTTAATGGGGGAATGCCTAAAAAAAAAATTCCCCAGGCGGAACTCCTCCTAAATTTTAACTTGAAAATTCCTCCTAGCCACAGCCTCCAAAGATGCTTTTCATATTACGTGTAGGCAGGGTAAGTACACTGTATGGCCAAAAGTCTGTGGGCATCTGACCATCACACCTCTCTGGGCTTGTTGGACATCCCATTCCAAATTCCAACTAGCCATTGGAATACATGGAAAACACTGCGCATGCATTTTTAGTGCAGAAAAAAACAATGCACAGAACTGCATCTGGTGTGAGATTTCAGAATGTTCATATGCAATTCAGATCTATTTTTAATATTTTTTTTGAACTCAACCTTTTTACTACTGTAAAACCTCTTCTGTAAATCTATGTAAAATATTTAATTAAAAGGATTTCTAATAAAAAAAATTGCATTTATTGTTTCCTTTTTTCTTTTTTCTTAGAAGGTGTATTGTTTTATGTCATCAATAGCCCCAGTCAGTGGCCGATTGAGGGATTATAGTTCTCATCACTATTTGACGTTGTAAGTTACATTAAAGCGGAGGTTCACCCAAATAACATTTATATAAGACCAAATTCTTTATACTTCTAATATCTACAGTAGGCATTTTTTTTTTTTTTAGGCTGTACATACGTTATAATCGCTATTTTCAATCCGGCTTCCGGGTACTCACTCCCGCGGGAGTAGGCGTTGCTATGCTGAGTTTGCCCAGATGATTGACGTCCTTCAGAAAAAGTTCCCCCTGGCGGATAAGGCCCCCCCCCTGTATTGCGTAGGCGTGTCACGGAGTTTCCGAAAGGACCCGAACATGCAGAGCTGCGAGTCAGCTCTATACGGCGCCTGCGCAGTCAGCTCTACACGGTTCTTAGTTGGTGTGCAGGCGCCGTGTAGAGCTAACTCGTGGCTCTACATGTTCGGCTACTTTCGGAAACTCTGTGACACGCCTACGCAATACGGGGTGGGGCCTTATCCGCCAGCCCACACAGGGGAGATTAAAAAAAGCAGATATTCGGAGGTGAATAGACAAGGCCCACCAGGGGTGGACTAAATGTCCTGGTTGACAGAGCTGGGCAGCCAGGAGACTCGGAAGACTTGGCTTGCAGAAAACTGCATGGTAGACATATAAATACCGGCCTGTCCAAGACTCTCCAGTAGCCTCATTTGGTGACCTCAGTTCCTCCAAATTAGCTACAATCTTTTAAGTATAAAAAAAAAAACACCATTTCTCACTGATTATCTTAAATAAACAGTCTTTAGACAGCAGAAATCAAATATGCCCCTGCGCATGAGTGGATTATCCAATAATCAGAAGGTCTATGGTGATGCCGATAACGAAATCGCTGGCCTTGCTGCCCTTCAAGGATGGGGCTATCCTAGTACAGACAAGAAAAAACAAAGAAAGGCGCACCAGCCTAGTGTTTTACCGTTGTGGCAAATTTTATTAAAATACAGATTAAAAAACATACTCACAATTGTAGAAGAATTCGCAATAAGACAATTATTCCATGATGGCGGCAGCATATAGAACCATGCTCCAAATGGTCATAGAGGAGGTGAAAAGGGTCACTGCCGGCTGACGCGTTTCAAAGCACAGAGCTTCTTCATCGGAGCCAAGCAGCAACCTACCCTCAAAGAGTCCCTTTTAAGCACCTGTACCCATGCATGTGCACCACAGAGCAACCAATGGGAGACCTCCCAGGGATCATAGAGACTCCTCCCACCGAGGTGGGAGGTCATACGTGACTAATGACACAAGTGACACAAATAATAATAGTAACAAAGGAAGAGATTTTTATTTATATATATATATATATATATATATATATATATATATATAATAATTTTTTTTTTTTTTTTTTAAACAGTCTTTACTATGCTCCTACTGGGTCCTGTGGTCTATCTGCTTCTGGATGTCCCCTGTGGGGGCTGGAGAGATATAAAGTTGTAATTAAAAAATCCTGTCTTGACCCTACTACTCCTGATGAAGCAGAATTTGGATTTCAGAGAAACGCGTTGAGCCTAAGGCTGCCTAATTAATACTGTATATGGGGACCGCTCTCCCATTTTTCTTGTTTTTTTCTCTAATTTGATGGCACACCATATCTAGTCTTTATCTAGCTTATCTCTACAGAGACTATAACCTTTTCAATCAGTGTGCCACATATATTTAACCAGTGCAATGTTATTATTTTCACCTTCATATACAGCTGTAAAAAGTTTTCTCAGCAAACATTGTGTATGAATTATGTTTACCGCTCATTAAAGTAATTGCAGAGCAGTATAAATATTGTTGGCGTAGATGATTGCTCTCAGTTCGTTACTTGCTTTTAGTTAAATCCGATACTCTCATTAAAATAATTGGCTGCTACAAAAAAAAAGAGAGATTAATATTCATATATCTGTAGAGAATTGGTTGGATCATTAGTACAAAATGTGGGACAAACATGAGACTGTCTGCAGAGACCGGCTCTCATGGGACAATACAGATACAAACACAATATCATTTAATTAAACTGAGAATTGTGTTTATTTCACGTTCATTAACTAGCAGGAATAACTTTTTTCAAGAAAGTCATATAGAAGTATTACATTACAGTTTGTGTTTGTTAATGTTTAAATTAACCATTACATAGTTGCTGTATGTAAAAAAATATTAACTCTAAAATTAACTCGAAAATAATAATAAAAATCACTTAAAAAAATAAAAAAATAACCATAAAAATCTAACTAAAAAGTAGCTGTGAGGGGAAAAGACAAAACCAAATATATATAAATTATATAAGATGTGTGTATGTGTGATATATATATATGTATGTGTATGTGTGTGTGTATGTATGTACACAGTATCTTACAAAAGTACACCTCTAAGTGAAAATGTCCAAATTGGGCCCAATTAGCCAATTTCCCTCCCCATGTGTGATGTGACTTGTTAGTTAGTGTTACAAAGTCTCAGGTGTGAATGGGGAGCAGGTATGGTAAATTTTGGTGTTATCGCTCTCACGCTCTCATACTGGTCACTGGAAGTTCAACATGGCACCTCATGGCAAAGAACTCTCTGAGGATCTGAAAAAAAGAATTGTTGCTCTACATAAAGATGGCCGAGGCCAGTGATGGTGAACCCTGGCACCCCAGATGTTTTGGAACTACATTTCCCATGATGCTCAACTACACTGCAGAGTGCATGAGCATCATGGGAAATGTAGTTCGTAAACATCTGGGGTGCCAAGGTTCACCATCACTAGGCTAGAAGATGATTGCCAAGGCCAAGAAACTGAGGTGTAGCGTGGTGGCCAAGACCATACAGCAGTTTAACAAGACAGGTTCCACTCAGAACAGGCCTCTCCATGGTCTACCAAAGAAGAGTGTCACATGCTCAGTGTCGTATCCAGAGGTTGTCTTTTGGAAATAGACGTATAAGTGCTGCCAGCATTGCTGCAGAGGTTGAAGGGGTGGGGGGGGGGGGGGGTCAGCCTGTCAGTGCTCAGACCATACGCTGCACACTGCATCAAATTGGTCTGCATGGCTGTCGCCCCAGAAGGAAGCCTCTTCTAAAGATGATGCACAAGAAAGCCTGCAAACAGTTTGCTGAAGACAAGCAGACTAAGGACATGGATTACTGGAACCATATCCTGTTGTCTGATGAGACCAAGATAAACTTATTTGGTCCAGATGGTGTGAAGCGTGTGTGGGGGGGCAACCAGGTGAGGAGTACAAAGACAAGTGTGTCTTGCCTACAGTCAAGCATGGTGGTGGGAGTGTCAAGGTCTGGGGCTGCATGAGTGCTGCCGGGACTGGAGAAGCTAAAGATTATTGAGGGAACCATGAATGCCAACATGTACTGTGAAAGACTGAAGAAGAGCATGATTCCCTCCCTTTGGAGACTGGACCACAGGGCAGTTTTCCAACATAACAACCCCATACAAACCTCTAAGATGACCACTGCCTTGCTAAAGAAGCTGAGGGTAAGGGTGATGGACTGGCCAAGCATGTCTCCAGACCTAAACCCTATTGATCATCTGTGGGACATCCTCAAAAGGAAGGTGGAGAAGTGCAAGATCCCTAACACCCACCAGCGCTGTGATGTCATCCTGGAGGAGGGGAAGAGGACTCCAGTGGCAACCTGTGAAGCTCTGGAGAACTCCATGCACGTCTAGCACGATTTCATGCCGCGCGCGCCCGTGCGGGCGCACAGCACGGCGATCGGTGATGCGGGGTGTCAGTCTGACACCCTGCACCTCCGATCTCGGTAACGAGTCTCCGGCGGAGCCTCGTTACCACGTGATCAGCCGTGTCCAAAAACGGCTGATCACGATGTAAACAGGAAGAGCCGCCGACGGCTCTTCCTCACTCGCGTCTGACAGACGCGAGTACAGGAGAGCCGATCAGCGGCTCTCCTGACAGGGGGGGTTTGCGCTGATTGTTTATCAGCGCAGCCCCCCCTCGGATCGCCACACGGACCACCAGGGAGTGCCCACACTAGACCACCAGGGAACATAAAAAAAAAAAATGACAAAAAAAAAAAGTCAGCAAGAAAAAAAAAAGGGGGCAGTAAAAAAGAATGATGCCAATCAGTGCCCACACATGGGCACTGATTGGCAACATTGATCCATCAGTGCCACCCCTCAGTGATCGTCAGTGCCACCCCACAGTGCCAATCCATGCCCAGTGCCCACCTATCAGTGCCCACCTGTGCCACCTATCAGTGCCCACCTATCAGTGCCCACCTGTGCCACCTATCAGTGCCCACCTGTGCCGCCTATCAGTGCCCACCTGTGCCGCCTATGAGTGCCCACCTGTGCCGCCTATGAGTGCCCAGTGCTGCCTATGAGTGCCCATCAGTGCCGCCCATGAGTGCCCATCAGTGCCGCCCATGAGTGCCCATCAGTGCCCCATACCAGCGCCGCCTATCAGTGCCCATCGGTGCCCATCAGAACTACCTCATCGGTGCCCATCAGTGCCACCTCATCGGTGCCCATCAGTGCCACCATATCAGTGCCCGTAATTGAAAGAGAAAACATACTCATTTACAAAAAAAATAACAGAAAAAAATAAAAACTTAATTTTTTTTTCAAAATCTTTGCTCTATTTTTAGTTGTTGCGCAAAAAAAAAAAAATCGCAGAGGTGATCAAATACCACCAAAAGAAAGCTCTATTTGTGGGGAAAAAAGGACGCCAATTTTGTTTGGGTGCAGTGTAGCATGACTGCGCAATTGTCATTCAAATTGCGACAGTGCTGAAAGCTGAAAATTGGCTTGGGCGGGAAGGTGCGTAAGTGCCTGGTATGGAAGTGGGTAAAATAATGACATTGTGTTGCTTTGCAGCCTGAAATGAAGATCTAAACCTTATTCGTAAACGATTGTGTATATATGATACCCTTGCGTGGTAAAATATTATAATAGTAAGCTGCTCCTCAGTGGTGTAATGAATAACTACAAATAATGAAAACAAAAAACGATAGAGGACGCTGGTGAATAGACTCAGTGTTCCACCTGTCTATAATTAGGTGGAACATAAACTAGGTGAGTGAGAATTAGCAATAAAACACCATTGAAAAACAATTAGTAATAGGATTTCATAAGAAATGTGCAATTTTGGCATGAACGATTCGCCAGTGTTGAGAGAAAATCAATAGAATAAAAACCAGCGTACAGAAACTAAATTAGATTATCTTGTTAAGAAATACAGTGCAAATGTCTTCATTGTGCAAAGTGAAATCTTGGTTGTGCAAAGTCCCATATAGACCGTAGACAGATCTGTGACTGAATGATAGGAAGTTGGTTTCTGGATGTGAGAGATTCCTTCACCAATGCATTAAGTGCTCCACCCAAAGTGTTAAGGAGATGCTATGTTCTTACCAGACGGCAAGACCTCTTTGTTACAAGTAGGTGCATTACCTTTTATTAAAAATAAATAAAATTCGCACAAAAACAGCCAATTGGCCTTTTACTCTGGCAGGTGCCTGCCTGGCACTGGGACTTGTAGCGTAGCAATGCTCTCCAATAGGAAGTCTCACCGATACCGCTGAGTGTGGCAGGATGCCAAGGTTTAGAAGGCACTATTGGGTTTGTTGCGAGTGCAGGGAGCCAGATGTCGCCGCCGACATATGTTTCGTACCCAGGTACGTCATCAGGGGGGCGTGGGGACGCCCCCCTGATGACGTACCTGGGTACGAAACATATGTCGGCGGCGACATCTGGCTCCCTGCACTCGCAACAAACCCAATTATTTATTATTTTTAATAAAAGGTAATGCACTATGATTTTTTCAGTATTTTTCTCTGCTAATCTGTGAGTACATCAGTCGCACCTTTGGTTCCATCGAGATCCAGCACGCCCCCAGTGTGAACAGGCACTTATCCTGTCCTGCTTATTTGACCTACTTGTAACAAAGAGGTCTTGCCGTCTGGTAAGAACATAGCATCTCCTTAACACTTTGGGTGGAGCACTTAATGCATTGGTGAAGGAATCTCTCACATCCAGAAACCAACTTCCTATCATTCAGTCACAGATCTGTCTACGGTCTATATGGGACTTTGCACAACCAAGATTTCACTTTGCACAATGAAGACATTTGCACTGTATTTCTTAACAAGATAATCTAATTTAGTTTCTGTACGCTGGTTTTAATTCTATTGATTTTCTCTCAACACTGGCGAATCGTTAATGCCAAAATTGCACATAGACAGATTCTCTGTTTATAATTTCTTATGAAATCCTATTACTAATTGTTTTTCAATGGTGTTTTATTGCTAATTCTCACAGTTTTTGTTTAGTCCAGCTGTATTTACTATTGCAACCTTTAACATCCAAGTGAAAGATATAACACCAACATGTCAGAAAAAATATATTAAAAAAGATTCAAAAACAAAATCACTGGGTTGGAAAAAGGATCACCCCGTCAGTCAGTATTTTGCTTTGATTACAGCCTGGAAGAGGAAACAGCGGTAGTAGTCGGAACAATCATCAATTCTCGACTCGACTATGCTAACTCCCTCTACTTAGGTCTTCCAAAATACCAGATCTCGCGCCTACAAGTCATTCAGAACACAGCCGCCAGGTTGGTAACAGGAAAGAAACCCTGGGAATCCATCACCCCATCTTTGAGGGCCCTTCATTGGCTAACAGTAAAGGATCGGATCACATTCAAGACCCTCTGCCTCACCCACAAATGCACACAAGGAAAGGCTCCTCAATACTTATGCAAGAAAATAAAGCACTACACCCCCCATCGGACTCTCCGATCATCAAATCTAAACCTCCTCCACATCCCCAAATACAACTACAAATCAAAGGGAGAACGAAGATTTGCAGTCCAAGGACCACGGCTATGGAACGCTCTACCAACAGACATCCGCATGGAAGAAAACCATCGGGCCTTCAGGAAGAAGCTTAAGACCCACCTCTTCTAAAGGATTAGGATGACGCCGGATGGAAAGCGCCTTGAGGTGATTTAGTTTGCATGTGTAGCGCTATACAAGTTATTCACTCACTCACTCACACCCTTTTGGCCACTTTCACACGGGGCAGCGGACGTGCGTTGGCGGTTTAGTGCCGCTAAAAATAGCGGCACTATACCGTCGGTATATACCGTCGGTCGCTAGCGGTGCGGTATTAACCCCTGCTAAAAAGTCACATTAAAGCGGTAGTAAACTGATGGAAAGAAAAATGAAAAACCCTGCAAGACAATGGCATAATGTGCTAGTATGCATAGCAATGGTCCCTATCTACTGCTGAGGGGGCTGACATGTTCCCCCGGTGTTTCTTCCGGGTTCACGCGCTCTGGCCGGAGCCACAATGATGTCCCTTGGTTCTGCCAGAAGCTCTGGCACTATATGCCAGACCCTCAGAGCGCATGTGCCGCTGATGTCAGCGGCTGCATGCAGGGTAAATATCTCCTAAACGGTCTACATTTAGGAGATATTAATTTTACCTTTAGGTAAAAATCACAAAGTGAGGTATACAACCACTTTAAGTAGGATCAAAGTTGGACTGAAGTTGCAGGGCAAAGTCGGATCAGAAGTCGTGCAACTTTTATGTTGGAGCAGTGTAAACCTAGGCAAATACAACATGTCATCCATATTTTTCCACGCTAACAGGACTGGCTACGCAGATTTCTTATTGGTCGACACCACCCATGTGACTGCGCCGACCAATTCCATTGCTCCTAAACATACCTCTGACTGGGTACATTTTGGAGATTAGGCTGCAGTAATTTCTAAGACCCAGACCCCTGACGTAGCTGTAGCAGGGCTTAAAACGGGAGATCTCTGTGCCCCAGGTCAGCAGGACTGGGGGGGGGGGGGGCGAGGAGGAGGTCCTGTGTAAGTTCACCTTACAGATTTTTCTGTAAAGGTGAGCTTACCCTTTAAGTCAGAGTCCCTATACTGACATGTTGTATTTAACAAATAACAAAAAGTTGTTGCCAGATAGGTAGCTCAATGGCCAATTGCTAAAGTACACAGCAAGCCCAAAACACTGCTTCCTACTGTGATGCCTAGTACACACGTGCGTTTTTTCCATTGTATAAAAATCCAACGGTTTTCCCAACAGAATTCCTCTCAGCCTGCCTTGCATGCACACGCTCAGACCAAAAGTCCACCCGTCCAAATCGTGGTGACGTATGACGGCACTATAAAGGGGAAGTTCAAATCCTACGGCGCCACCCTTTGGGCTGCTTTTGCTGATCTTGTGTTACCGCGTGTTTAGTAAAAGTTTGGTGAGAGATGATTTGCGCTTTTCAGTCTTTGTGCTTTTCAGTCCGTTAAAGCGTGACGAATGTAATATCTCCATTACAAATGCTAGTTTTACCAGAAAGAGCACTCCCCTTCCCATACTTGATTCTGAGCATGCCCGGTTTTCTGCCCATCAGAAAACCATACAGACGAACGGTTTTTCCACTCAGATTTTTGGCCTGACGGGAAAAAAAGAGAGGTCTGTCAGTTTTCCCGTCGGAAAAACTGCGATGGAGCATACACACGTCCGGAATTCCCACCGAAAACCAGTCGGGAAAAAAACAAACGTGTGCACAAGGCATGAGGCAGAAGCTTAGTGGGCAGCCAATTCCAGTTGACGTCCGTTTGTGACGAAACGCGTAGGTCTGGCTTGCAGGTTCGATGTCATCACGCCTCTATAGACGGGGATGCATGGAGCACAGAGAGGAGAAGCCTCTCATCGGACTTGTTTGCATTGCGTTAACATCTCCACGATCTTGTAAGTGCATATTTACTTGGCAAAATAAATTCATACTTTACGGTATCACGCTATGGTCTTCTTTTCTCTGACATTTTGAGACATTAGATACCATCCCAGATACTCCATAGAGGGTCCGGAGGGAGAACTAAAATCCCCATGTTTGCTGAGACCGGTTTAACGGTGGTCACACAGTTAGGGTAAGGAGACTACATTACCACTTCCGGGTGCCTTCCTGGTGGATGAGGTTTGCTCTATCCTAAACTGTCCTTTCAGGCACCAACACGGATTAACCCTTTAAGGACAGATTTATTTTGTGTTCCATTTGTCAATTCAGTGCAGCGGGACTTCATTCATGCACCTTGTATGTTTTTGTGTCACTTAACCACTTAAGGACCGCCTCCTGCACATTTATGTCGGCAGAATGGCACGGCTGGGCACATGCCGTGGGTCGCGGATGAGCACCCGTGGCACACTCCCACGACCCAGTCCGAAGCTCCGGGACCGCGGCACTCACGGAACCGATCGCCACTGGAGACCCGCGATACAGCCACACCCCCCTACAGTTGTAAACACACATTAGGGAACACATAACCCCTTCAGCGCTCCCAAACTGCATTTGTCATTTTCACAATGAACAATGCATTTTAAATGCATTTTTTGCAGTGAAAATTACAATAGTCCCAAAAATGTATCAAAATTGTCCGAAGTGTCCGCCATAATGTCGCAGTCACTAAAAAATAAAAATAAATCGCTGATTAGTAGTAAAAAAAATTTTTTTTATAAAAATGCAATAAAACTATCCCCTATTTTGTAAACGCTATACGTTTTGCGCAAACCAACCGATAAACGCTTAATGCGATTTTTTTTACCAAAAATAGGTGGGAAAATACGTATCGGCCTAAACTGAGGAAAAAAAAAAATTTTTTATATATTTTTGGGGGATATTTTTTATAGCAAAAAGTAAAAAATATTGCATTTTTTTCAAAATTGTCGCTCTATTTTTGTTTATAGCGCAAAAAATAAAAACCGCAGAGGTGATTAAATACTAGGGTTGTCCCGATGCCTCTTTTTTAGGACCGAGTACAAGTACCGATACTTTTTTTCAAGTAGTCGCCGATACCGAATATCGATACTTTTTTTAAATGTGTCCCCAAATCCAGCCATGTCCCCCCACATATATTGCAGCCATGTCCCCCCACATATATTGCAGCCATGTCCCCCCACATATATTGCAGCCATGTCCCCCCACATATATCGCAGCCATGTCCCCCCCCACAGATGCAGCCATGCATGTCCCCCACATATGCAGCCATGTCCCCCATAGATGCAGCCATGCATGTCCCCCACATATTGCAGCCATGTCCCCCACATATTGCAGCCATGTCCTGTCCCCCACATATTGCAGCCATGTCCTGTCCCCCATACCTGTAGTAGCTACTGCCGGGTTAATCCCTGTACATTACAGCGCGCATTACAAGCTTTAGTTTGTATACTTGTAATGCGTGCCTCGCCGTGTATAGACACTCCCCTTCTTGGGATTGGACGGATCCGTCGGTATCGGTATCTGGACAACGCTATTAAATACCACCAAAAGAAAGCTCTATTTGTGGGAAAAAAAAGACACCAATTTTGTTTGGGAGCCACGTCGCACGATCGCGCAATTGTCTGTTAAAGCGACGCATTGCCGAATTGCAAAACCTGGCCGGGTCCTTTAGCTGCCTAAAGGTCCGGGTCTTAAGTGGTAAATTATTTTCTTCACAAGGCATTTTAGTAACTGGGTGAATTATTTTTCAGTATTTATTTAATATCACAAGTGAAAAACAATAATTTATTTAATAAAATTGTATACAGTGAGAATTACTCCAATTGAGAAGCCAAAATTGGTGTCAGAGGAAACAGATTTTAATAATTATTGAGCTTGTATACAATAATAACATCATTATCAGCTGGGGATTTCAGCTTTTCCCACTGGAATATCGTGGAAATAATTCCTAAAAGATTTCTGCAGTCTATATAAAATCCAGGTGTAATCTAATGAGCTGGTGTCCAGGTAAAGAAAGGTATGCTATCTGTCAAGAAGCCTTTAAGACACATACAAATCTTGTTTGACTTGGGGCCTTATGATAGCAAAAGGTGAGTTTTTATCCCAAATTTGGAATAGGGCAGAAAAATTATTTTAACGTATTGTTACAAATAAATATTACTCAAAACTAAGTTCATTTTGAAATTCATTTACATGATACATGAAGACATTTTGAAGCATTTCCTTCTAATTATTTTGTCTGAATTTTACGCTTTTTAGATTTTCTAAATAATATTATTTATAATAATAATGTTTTTTTTTTTTTAATTATAACACCAGTTCTATCGCTTATGTAACAGTATCAGTACTAACATGTAGTCTAAAGACTCTAAAGTACACATGGTCGGACATCCAACAAAATTTCCCTTCGATTTTTGTCCTAATTGATTTGTCCGGTCACACCCATAGCATAAACACAGTCAGACTTTTCTGCAAACTGTTTCCCATCATCACGTGGTTTTTCTTTTCTGCACTTTACTGCCACCCTTTGGTTAACTTCTGCTATTGTTGGTTGATTTTAACATTGGTTCTGAGCATGCGTATTTGCACTTTGTACAAAAGTTGGTTGGCTTTCTGTACACACGGGCACACAAGGCACCATCGGACTTTTGTTGCCGAAAAGTTGGTCCGTTCGCAGACCCAACTTTTTGTCGGATGAAACCCAAAAAAGTTGGTCCGATGGAGCTTACACACGGTCGGACAAATTAGAAAAAGTTGCAGATTTTGAAGTTGGTTGGCCAAGAGTCCGACCGTGTGTATGGGGCTTAGGTCACACATATTAAAAAAAAAAACGTTACTGGTACCTATGTGAAACTGCTTATCCTTGCAAGGTTTTAGTATAACTAAAGACAATAGACCATAGGACAGAACAAAAAAGAGGACCAAAACAGAGTGATCCACACAGGTAAGACACCTTCTCAAAAAAATTAAAGGAACGCTTTGAAAACACTTTAGATCTCAACGGACAAACTCTCACACTGGATATCTATACTGATATGGACTGGGTAATGTGTTAGGAATGAAAGCATGGCACATCCTTTGATGGAAATTAAAATTCTCCACCTACAGAGGGCTGAATTTAAAGAAACCCCGAAAATCGAAGTGAAAAAATTATGCAGCAAACTAGTCCATTTTGCTGAAATTTGATTGCAACAACTCAAAATGGACCTCAGTAGTTTGTATGGCCCCCAAGTGCTTATATGCATGCCTGACAAGATCAGGACATGCTCCTAATGAGACGATGGATGGTGTCCAGGGGTATTTTCTCCCAGATCTGGACCAGAGCATCACCGAGCCCCTGACAGACTGGACCGAAACATAATGTCCCAGAGGTGTTCTTTTGGATTTAGATCAGGTCAGCGTGGGGGCCATTCAATGGTATCAATTTCTTCACCCTCCTGAAACTGGCTGCATGCTTTCGTCACATGAGGCCGGGTATTATTGTGCACCAGGAGGAACCCAGGACCCACTGCATCAGCGTAAAGTCTGACAATGGGTCCAAGGATTTCACCCCAATACCTAATGGCAGTCAGGGTGCCATTGTGTAGCCTGTAGAGGTCTGTACGTCCCTCCATGGATATGTCTCCCTAGACCATCACTGACCCACCACCAAACCGGTCATGCTGAACGATGTTACAGGCACCATAAAGTTCTTCACAGCTTCTCCAGACCCTTTCACGTCTGTGACATATGCTCAGGGTGAACCTCTCATCTGTGAAAAGCATGGGGCACCAGTGGTGGACCTGCCAATTCTAGTATTCAATGGAAAATGCCAATCGAGCTCCACAGTGTCCAGCAGTGAGCACAAAGCACACTAGAGGATGTCAGCCCACCTCCATGAAGTCTGATTGTTTCTGATTGTTTGGTCAGAGACATTCACACCAGTGGCCTGCTGGAGGTCATTTTGTAGGGCTCTGGCAGTGCTCATCCTGTTCCTCCTTGCACAAAGGAGCAGATACTGGTCCTGCTGATGGGTTAAGGACCTTCTACGACTCTGTCTAGCTCAGCTTTCCTAGAGTAACTGCCTGTCTCCTGGAATCTCCTCCATGCTCTTGAGACTGTGCTGGGAGACACGGCAAACCTTCTGGCAATGACACGTATTGACGTGCCATCCTGGAGGAGTTGGACTGCCTGTGCAAACTTTATAGGGTCCAAGTATTGCCTTGTGCTACCAGTAGTGACACTGACCCTAGCCAAATGCAAAACTAGTGAAAAACAGTCAGAAAAGATGAGTAGAAAAAAAATGTCAGACACCTCCACCTGAAAAAACATTCCTGTTTTGGAGGTCGTCTCATTGTTGCCCATCTAGTGTACCTGTTGTTAATTTCAATTGATAGCAAAGCAGCTGAAACTGATTATCAACCTCCTCTGTATACACCCCTCCCCCTCTGCATACACCCCTCCCTCTCTGCATACACCCCTCCCTCTCTGCATACACCCCTCCCCCTCTGCATACACCCCTCCCCCTCTGTATACACCCCTTCCCCTCTGCTACTTAACTGACCACATCAATATCCCAGGAGTTCTGAATCAAATATGTTCCTGTTAATTTTTTTGAGCGGTGTGTATACAGTATATATATATATATATATATATATATATATATATATATATATATATATATATATATATATATAAATCTTTATTTATGTTCACAATTCTGACAAAACAGTCAAAATAAAACATTAGTAATCAGGTAACAGGCATTGAAAAAACAAAAAGAGAAAGCAGAGCAACTCAAATGGGTATTTGATCAAGAAACATAACATGAGGCACGATTGGCCGTCCAACTTAGAGACGGAGGCGTCACTTATGAAAACATGTGAACTATATCACCATTAGTTTGTCTCTGGCCCAAACTTAGTGGTATTAATGAGCAAACACCTCTGATTTTGGCATAAAAACTTTAGCAGGCATATGAAGAAAAAGAAGAAATGGCTGCACATCCAAAGTTTACAAAAGTGGCTTTTATTGCAGATGGTCAAAATACACCAGGGACACAAGGTGTTAGTCACGTAGACGCGTTTCACACATCAGATCTGTGCTTAATCAGGATTAAGCACAGGTCAGATGTGTGAAACGCGTCTACGTGACTAACACCTGGTATATTTTGTACGTCTGCAATAAAAGGCATTTTTGGAAACTTTGGATGTGCAGCCGGGGCGGGGCTAGTACTCCTACTTGGTTCCAATCAAGGTATTGCACAGACCTGGAGCATCTGTTTCCTTTTCTTTTGATATGAAGAGAATATAAAACATAAAAACCAAACAAAAATAATAAAATAAAATAAGCACTCTGATAAAATGTACGAGCAGTCATATATCAAATATCTCAGAGGATCATGTCAAGTCTATAACATTTCTGAACTTTTCCCGCTTTTCCCACCGAAACGGTACCCGTTGGTTGTGTGTTTGTCTGGCCCCGTCTGCATAATGAATCCAAGTGGCCCAGATCCCACATCATTTATTGTGTCTATCCTTACATGTCGCCATCCACTCCTCTGCAGCCCTAATATCATTCACAAGACGAATCTATTCCGAGCAGCTTGGAACTTGGCTTCTCTTCCAGTAGATGGGGATCAATCTCCTAGGTGAGCCAATAGTAAAACAAGGTAACATCTGGACACCCTATCACTAGGCAGCCGCCAGCAAAAGGAGTAACAGAACTTCTGCAATTGAAATAAGCCACTACAATTCTTAAACTGCTGCTGTGAATGGGGACTAAGATTGAATGCTGGGCGTGAAAGAGTACCAACACCAATCATTAGAGGTGGTGACTGCATATGTTTTCCATATTTAGGATTTTTTCCTATGTTTTCCGTGTGGGGGAGTGAGCAATAAATGTATTAGCAAATTTGAATACAACATATACAGAATAACAGCTGGTAATTTTATTCACCTCTGTCAGTGGCAAATCGATTGTCCCATCTATGTAAACTGATACATTCTGCTGGAGAGCTTGAACTGAAAAAAACAGCAGACTTGCTGGCTGACTCACCAGATGAAAATAGAAGAAAGAAAGCCTCAAGAAGAAAACGAATGCAGCCATCACATCTAAGCATTGGTAAGCTGCAATACAATTAATGTTTGCTTTTGGGTTTAATGCCAGCTTAAAATATACAGTGCCTTGAACAAGTATTCATACCCCTTGAAATTGCCCACATTTTGTCATGTTACACCCAAAAAACGTAAATGTATTTTATTGGAATTTTATGTGGTAGAGCAACACAAAGTGGCACATAATTGTGAAGTGGAAGAAAAATGATAAAATGGTTTTTAATTTTTTTAACAAATAAATATGTGAAAAGTGTGGCGTGTTTTTGTATGTAACTAAAATTTAAGGGAACCAATTGTCTTCAGAAATCACCTAATTAGTAAATAGAGTCCACCTGTGTGTATTTTATTCTCAGTATAAATAAAAGCTGTTCTGTGAAGCCCTCGGAGGTTTGTTAGAGAACTTTAGTGAACAAACAGGATCATGGAGGTCAAGGAACACACCAAACAGGTTGGGGATAAAGATGTGGAGAACTTTAAAGCAGAGATTCACAACTCAGGTGGGAGAATCTGTCCACAGGACAAATATTAGTCGCACACTCCACAAATCTGGTCTTTATGGTAGAGTGGCAAGAAAAAAGCCATTGTTAAAAGAAATCCATACGAAGTCCAGTTTGCAGTTTGTGAGAAGCCATGTGGGGGACATGTGATAGAAGGTGCTCTGGTCAGATTCCAAAATTGAACTTTTTGGCCTGAAAGCAAAATGCTATGTATGGTGGAAAACTAACACTGCACATCACCCTGAACACATCATCCCCACCGTGAAACATGGAGGTGGCAGCATCATGTTGTGAGGATGCTTTTCTTCAGCAGGGACAAAGGGGGATCAGGGACAAAGTGGTAGATCGCTTGCCTGGCATGCGAGAGGTAGCGGGATCGATGCCCGCATTCTCCAAAAATGCACCCTTCCTGGTTTCACGGGAGGCCTCCCTATCATCTTCTCTCCTGGCCTATGGAGAGTTGGGAATGTGAATGTAAAATCAATCAGTGTAGAAACATGTGCTAAATCACATCACAGGGTAGAGCTGACGTGTTTTGGGGGCGCACCCCCCTCCTCAGCCTAGCTCTGAGGAAAGTTGTGTGCCCCCAAAACCCTATAGCTCTCCCCCGTGATGTGATTTAGCACATGTTTCTACACTGTTTACTTTTGTGGCTCATAAGAGTTGCTGTTTGTGAGTACCCACTTTTTATGAATTTTATTATCTATTAAATGTCATTGGTAATGCACTAGATGTCTTTTCAGTAACACATTCTGTACTAGGGTGACATACCCACACTGGTTCACACTAGGGTGATTCCAGATGTGACTTGAGACACACAGAATCGCATGACAAGGGAAATCACATTGTTTTCTATGGTGTCCATTCACATTAATGTTCCTGTACTACTTTGGTGCAATTCCAGTGCAGTTTTGCCCCCATAGGATATGCAGAAATTATCCAAGTAGTACCACATAATCACACTGAAATTACAAGTCAGTATTGTGAACCTAACCTCACTGTAACACATTGTTTCTCAACCAAGAGGCCCCTAGGGTTTCCACTATGATCTACCTTTTCATCACAAGCAGATGAATTTTGGATCACATCCCCACATAGCTGACAGGCTGCAGAGCGCAGAGATAAACAACTTGCATCACTGCCATGCACGGATCCCAGCTGGCCCCTTCTGTCCATCCTAGGTACCTATGTGTGACGTCACATGTACGAGATATGATTCAGCAGCTTCCCTGAGTTACTCTGCATAAGAAAGCCAGTACAAATCCCAGTATTGTGCCCTCCAGTTTCCTCTTAACCCTCCTGTGCTATATTGTTCTCTCCTGGGCCCCCCCTGTGCTAAACTGTTCCTTCCTGGCCCCCCCTATCCTGTTCTCCGCTGGCCCCCCTGTTCTATATGGTTCCCTCTTGGACCCCCTGTGCTATACGGTTCCCTCCTGCCCCCTATCATGTGCTCTCCTGGCCTCCTTGTGCTATACTGTTCCCTCCTATCCTATCCTGTTCTATCCTGGCCCACCTCTGTGCTATACAGTTCCCTCCTGCCCCCTATCATGTTCTCTCCTGGCCTCTTTGTGCTATACTGTTCCCTCGTGACCCTCCTATCCTGTTTTATCCCGCCCCCCCTGTGCTATACTTTTCCCTCCTGACCCCCCATGCTATACTGTTCCTTCGTGGCCCCCCTGTGCTATACTGTTCCCTCCTGACCCCCCATGCTATACTGTTCCCTCATGGCCCCCCTGTGCTATATTTTTGCCTATTGGTCCCCCTATACTGTTCTCTCCTTGTCCCTTTATACTGTTCCCTCTGAGCCCCCCTGTGCTATACTATTCCCTCCCGGTCCCCCTGGACTGTTCTCCCCTGCCCCCTGTACTGTTCCCTCCTGATCCACCTGTGCTATACTGTTCCCTTCTAGCCCCTATACTTTTTCCTCCTGGCTCCCCACACTATTCCCTTCTGCTCCCCCTGTACTATGCTCTACTGCCAATGGCTGTGAGAGCTGAACGGTGTGTCCTGACGGGGGGGGGGGGGACAATAGCTCCTCAGTAGGGAGATTTCTGTACTAACGTTGGGCAGTTAGTACATCAGCTCCTCTCAAGCTCCTCAGTTTTTTTGTTTAACCTGCTGGACCCTCAGAGTCCCCCAGGTCACGTTCCGTAGGGAGAGAGGGGAAGCAGCCACTCGGGACACAAGGAATAGTGAAAGGGTAAGCCGAGGTCGGGGCAACAGGCAGACGAGGATAACCAAGGGACAGGCCAAGGGTCAGGGTCACAGGCAAACAGGCGTAGTCGGGGACAAGCCAAAATCGGTACACAGAGATTAACATAGCACATGGCAAGCAGGAACACAAAGCTAACAAACAACGTTGATCAGCAATGCAGACCTGCAGTGCACTGGTTAATATAGAGTTCCTGGAATGGCCTGGGGTGGAGCCATACGGGGAGGAGAGATGATAAAGACAGCCAGGTGAGAGGGCCTGGCCTCTAAGATGAACACATGGAGAGCAAGGTAAGCAGCCAGACAGTAATGCATACCCATTACAAAAAGGTTTTGGCTTCACATACACTTCCATGTAACTAATTGCATTTTAGAGGCTCTAAAAAATTATCAACCTTCTATGAAGTTTTTACCTTTGCAGATTAAATGATGGAACCCTGGAATAAAACTAGTGTCTCTGAGTTCATCCTCGTTGGGTTTCCAACCCTGCATAGATATGGTCCATACCTTTTTGTATGTCTTCTTCTTATTTACCTTCTTGCTATTTCTGGAAATGTGATTATTTTCTCCACTGTACAGCTGGACTCACAGCTCCATAGCCCAATGTTCTTTTTCATTAGCGTCTTGTCTTTCCTGGAGATTTGGTACACTGCAGTTACAATTCCAAAGATGTTGATCAACCTTCTAGTGCCGAGAAAAAGCATATCTTTTAAGGGCTGCCTCTTACAGACTTATTTCTTCCATTCTCTTGGAGCCAGTGAGTGCTATCTTCTGACGACTATGGCCTACGATAGATACTTAGCCATTTGCCAACCACTGCATTATACTTCTATCATGACCTCCGAGTTGACTGTAAAGTTAGTAGCCCTCTGTTTTACCATTGGGTTTTTATGTCCAATCACTGAAGTAATCCTAATATCTAAGCTTCCTTTTTGTGGGAGCAATGAAATCCAACATATCTTCTGTGACTTTCCACCACTGCTCAGCTTGGCTTGCACAGACACCTCCATCAACATCCTGGCTGATTTCCTCATCAATAGTTTTATTATCCTGGTGACGTTCCTCTTCATAATGATTTCATATATTAGGATCATTTTTGCCGTCTTCAAAATAAAGACGTCGGTTGGACGGGTGAAGGCTTTCTCTACCTGTATATCTCATCTGACTGTAGTATTGTTATTTTTTACCTGTATTGTGTTTATGTATGTGCGGCTTACCACAAGTTACTCTTTGTACTACGATCGTGTATTGGCAGTCATTTATTCTGTGCTAACCCCTATCCTGAACCCTATTATATACAGCTTACGGAACAAAGAGATCAGAGTGTCTTTCAAACGTAAACTGTGCTCCAGAAGACATGACAGCTCCAAATAAAGAACAGATTGGCGGCTAATTTAAGCCACTTCTGGTAAAAAAAAAAAAAAAACACAAAACTCACTCTGTTAACTGTTAAATTGCAGGATAATCGCTAAATTACAATTTGAAATGCATAGATAGAAACTGTGATACAATTTTTTTTTCTGATCCAGATACCTCTGTTAGACAATATAGACAGTTTGATGATTGCACTTTTCTCAAATGGACATTAACCACTTGCATAGTGGGTACCTTTACCCCCTTCCTGCCCAGGCCAATCCCCAACGAGAATGCCAGTGTATGACGAAACGCGCCTGGTAGGGCAGTGACGTCACCACGTCGTCTTGAAGAGGAAGGGCTCCTTACATTGCCGGCCCGCAAGTTTTACATACGATTTTATTCTTGTTGTTTGTAAGTACACTTCTTTTTTAATAAAGAAATCAGTTTCTACGGTATTATGCTATGGTCCCTCTTTGTCACGATCAGGCATCGGGCTCAGTGGCCAGTAGCTATAGCAGTTGAAGACAGGTATACAGGCAGTCACTTCTGGCAGATGACACAGGCTCATCTGAGGTGCGGAGTCTAAGCACCAACTGGTGTTCACCAGAGCTCCTGATGGTGGAGATGGGCTTTGCTGTGTGTTAGCACCAGGTCGCAGTCCTCAGGATCGCCCCACCAGGAGGTGAGCAAACCGGGGTCCAGTAGCAGATAAACAGACAAGGATGAAACAGCAGCGTAGTCAGTAAACAAGCCAAGGGATCAATCACGAGTGGCTGCAGGTTGGGATCAGGCAGAAGAGTAGTCAAAGAACAGGCCGAGGGTCAAACACGGGGGGGGGGGGTTGCAGATTGGGATCAGGCAGATGAGTAGTCCAGGGACAAGCCGATCTCAAACACGGGTGGTTGCAGATTGGGATCAGGCAGTTGAGGAGTCCAGGAACAGGCTGAGGGTCAAAACACGTGTGTTTGCAGGTACAAATGGCAGCAGAGCAGACAAATAGCTAGGCACTGGCTTGGAATGCACAATAACCTGGCCAAGAGGAAGTGCTGAGATAAGGCTTATATAGGAAGTTCATGGGAGGAGCAAGGGATTCAAGTTTCAAGGCAATCAAGAAACCAAGCAGAGTAGTCTAATGGATGAGATATGTCTATCCAGCAGATCTGACAGGGAGCTGTCCAGCATCTCAGACAGCTCAATGGGAAGAGTCAATGCCAGACACAGAAGAGGTCCCGGGTTTAAGCTCAGGTCCTGACACTCTTCTTCCTTGCATGCTATGTGAATGATTCCACGGACCACATGTTATGTTTAAGGACCCTAAGTAACGCTGAGGTACATTCCGGGTGAGAGTCTATTTCCTGGTACCATCACTCTCCTGCAAGTTAACTACTTGCATACTGGGCACATTCCCCCCTTCCTGCCCAGGCCAATTTTCAGCCCATCCCCAATGAGAACGTCAGTTTATGACGAACCAATTCTGGTAGGGCGCGCAGTGACGTCACTACGTCATCTTGAGGAGGAAGGGCTCTTTACATTGCCGGCCCGCAAGTTTTACATTCGATTTTGTTCTTGTTGTTTGTAAGTACACTTCTTTTTTAATAAAGAAATCAGTTTCTACGGTATTATGCTATGGTCCCTCTTCTTCCTTGCATGCTATGTGAATGATTCCACGGACCGCATGTTATGTTGAAGGACCCTAAGTAACGCTGAGGTACATTCCGGGTGAGAGTCTACTTCCTGGTACCATCACTCTCCTGCAAGTTAACCACTTGCATACTGGGCACCTTTACCCCCTTCCTGCCCAGGCCAATTTTCAGCCCATCCCCAACGAGAACGTCAGTGTATGACGAAACACGTCTCGTAGGGCGCGCAGTGACGTCACCACGTCGTCTTGAAGAGGAACGACTCCTTACATTGCCGGCTTGCAAGTTTTGCATGTGACTTTATTCTTGTTGTTTGTAAGTACACTTCTTTTTTAATAAAGAAATCAGTTTCTACGGTATTATGCTATGCTATTGCTATGTGAATGATTCCATGGACTGCATGTTATGTTGAAGGACCTTAAGTAACGCTGAGGTACATTCTGGATGAGAATCTGCTTCCTGGTACCATCACTCTCCTGCAAGTTAAAGGCTGCGGTTGGGTTATAGCCAAATGTGCATTCGTGCTTGCCCTCTGGTAAGCGGCAATTTGAGTTCGGCGGTGGGCATTTCATTTGTGGAATCACTGCGGTGTCATTTACAGTTATTATTTATGAATTATTATTCTGTTTACTGATTTATTTGAGCTGGTTAATTTATAGCTGCATAATCACTGGTGCATGTCCTGGATGTTATTCATTTGCTCGCATACAATCCTTATGTCATCAGAGGACTGTTGAGGACTCTCTCTTTATTATTGGCACAGTTTATCTTTTTTCTCATAGGAACTGTGATACTCATCAAAAGATTTAAAAAAAAATTTCAGATACAGTACCTCTGTTAGACAATATAGACAGTGTGATGATTACACTTTTCTCAAATAGACATTAACCACTTGCATACTGGGCACATTCCCCAATGAGAACGTCAGTGTATGACGAAACGCGTCTAATAGGGCGCGCAGTGACGTCACCACCTTGAGGGGGAAGGGCTTCTTACATTGCCAGCCGTCATGCAACACTGTATCTGTATGGAATTTTATCTTTTTTTTTCACACAAATAGAGCTTTCTTTTGGTGGTGTTTGATAACCATTGTTTTATTTTTATTTTTTGCTAAACAAATGAATAAAGACCAAAAAAAAATGTTTTTCTTAGTTTCTGTTATAAACATTTGCAAATAGGTAAGTTGTCTCCTTTACTGGTGTGCACTGATAATGCTGCACTAATGGGCACTAATAGCCAGCACTGATAGGTTACACTGATGGGCACTATTGAGGCAGCATTAATGGGCACTGATGAGGCAGCACTGGTGGGCATTAATGAAGAGGCACAGATGAGGCTGCACTAATATGTGGAAATAATGGGCACTGGTAGGTGGCACTTAAAGGCAGCACTGAAGGGCACTGATGAGAAGGCATTGATTGGCAGCACTGATGATCACTGACTGACAGCACTGATTGACAACACTGATGGGCACTGATTGGGAGAAATGATGAGCACTAGTTGGCACTGATAGACAGCACTGATGGGCTCTGTTGGGGCTGCACTCATACTCACACTGATGTTTAGTGCCCTAATTATCAGTACAGATGTCCCCTTTCACACTGGCCGGTTACCGTCTCTCTCTTCTTTTCATGCTGTGACAGCGTGAGAAAAGAAATGCTGATAATCAGCAAGTGTGTTTACATCGTGATCAGCTGTGATTGGACACAGCTGATCATGTTGTAAAGCAGTGGTGCCCAACCTTTTGAAGAGCGAGGGCCACTTAAGCAACTTGGTAACCAGTCAGGGGCCACAATGAGCGTAGCGGGCGGATGACAGGTCATGGCTACTATATTGGCCCTCCGATCCGCCCAGATGGAAAGGGACAAATTCCCTTCTGTTTTTCGGATTGGAGGTAGGCAGGCATAAACGGACATCTGTCGCTCTATAGAGGTGAATTGAGGGTCCTGTTTGGGCGGGCTAATTGTGTGAAAGGGGCCTAAGGCTGCTTTCACACTGATGTGCTGCGGTTTACCCACACCGCGGGTGCAGCGTAGTGCACCTGTGTCTATCCTGCGGGTTAGCTGAACTTTGCAATAGACTCTGACTGTGGCAAAAGCCGGCGCTGTAGAGGAAGCATCGGCTTATGGGGCTCTGCACCACAGTCGTTTTCTTCCTCTACCACCAGCTTCATTCACAACACTGGTGCTGCGGTATGGCGGGTCGGCAACCTGTGATCTGGGCTTGCCAACCCGCCATTCCAGAGCAGGAGGTCGCGGGCCACATCAGAGTGCTCCGCAGGCCGCATGTGGCCCCCTGTTGTAAAGTGTCGCTGTCATTGGCTTTTTACTCTAATCGGTAATGCCCTGTGTCCTAGGGAGACAGCTCACCACCGATCGCCACACAGCGCTCCTGGGGGGGCACACATGCCTGGCAAGAATGGGAGGACGTCATCATATGATGTCCAACCAGAGCTAGAGTGGTCCCGTCCAACCATCATTTGACTATACGGCAGGCGAGAACTGGTTAAGCAATGCAGCTTGGTCAGTGTTGGCCAGTGAATAATTTTTTTTACTCTAAAGTTATGACTATGTTCATATTTCTCTCTCCTCAATATACCGTATTTATCGGGGTATTGCGCGCTCCGGCGTATAGAGCGCACTCCTAATGTGGACCCGAAATTCCTGAAAAAAAAACATTTTAGTACTTACAGTTTTGGTGTCTTACGTCGGTGGCCTTGTCTGGTCCGGCGTCCGTGTTTGGCTTCAGTGGTGTCCTCCCAGCTTCTCCCGCGATGTCTCCGAGTCGAATCCCCGCTTCCCGCGCTCAGTTTGAAGCCTTCGCTCGTGCTCATGCTCTGTGACGTTTATGCGCGAGCACGAGTGAATGCCGAGCCTGGCCGAGTGTACTGTATTTGTTATATGTCGGCGGAGCCGTTCAAACTGAGCGCGGGAAGCGGGTATTGGCGTATATCACGCACCCACGATTTTCCCCTTATTTTAAGGGGAAAAAAGTGCGCGGTATACGCCGACAAATATGGTATACTGTGATTCGGTACTTGCCAAATATGCTGCAGAAATCTCCCTCCACTGAGTCTGGCTGCATCCATTTTAACTGTGGGCAGCTGAAGCTGCTGCCTGTTCAGTTCCTGGATTTACACAGACACACCTCCAGCTCTGCAGCTCTCATTGGCCCTCTTATGACTCATTCCCCTCCCTTCTTGGCAAACTCTCAGGAGTCAGAAAACAAGCTGTGCAGGTCTTATTTTTTATTTTTTTGGGGGTATGAACTTGGATAGGGTGAGCCTGGGGATACTCCAATAACTGTAGAACTTGCTAATGAGGACATCAACTTTGCACTAATACTTCAGAGTGAAAGCACCCCCTTTACAGTGTAGAAGAACTGTACAAAACAGGGACTTCTCAGCAGGAATACAGTCCTGAACGTATAATAGGAAAGCTCTCTGATAATCGGCCAAAGAAAGAAAGTCTCTGGGTCCAGAAGTCTAGTACTTACTGATTGCTGATTAGTGTGTAACTGCCTGCTGTGTCAGCCAGTTCTTGTACTTGGATTGCCTGTGTCTTGGATCCTTAGAAGAGCTCACCAATATTCAGGAGGCTAGGACAGAGGTCCCCCAGCCAAAGCAAAAGCTGGAACCCCATAAAGGATTCTTTGAGCTGCAGGTGAACTTCCAGGGATGCCACAGGCTTCAGGCTGGGTCTTCTTACTCCCCCAGGAACACGAGACTCCTGCTCTGGGTCTGAACACATTTATATCCCTCTCATCCCCCTGTTGGTCACTCACCATACTGACCAGGGATTGGCTGAAGAGACATTGTCTGTATTCTTCCAATCACCCTATGCTCTCTGAGATAAGAGGGGAAATTAATCAAGTCCTATAGTATACAGCACCTCGAGCCCCTGCACAGGAAGCCACTCTCCACGTCCAGGAAGCGAGGAGTTATTCTCCTCCATACACATCATTACACATGCATCACACGCTGCTTACAGAGCAGGCACTCTGTGTTCTTTCCAATGGGCTGCCCTCATTGCATCCAGGGAAGGCTTTACTTGCATCTGCCACCCCACTGCCCAATCCCACTCACACTGCTCGATTGCACTCACGATAGGAATAGAGTCGGCTCCTCCGTGCCTGCACCGCCAGTGCAAGTGACTGCCTTGCTGGGGGATTCCCTCTGCTATCCTGACGGCATGCTGCGTGCCCAGAGAGGGCTCGGCGTGCCAGCAGGTTCGCCATCAATGTCCTATACCAACAGAACCCAGAACTGACTTCACCAAATGATAAATGCTCTCCCTGGCCACAGAGAGGCCGAAAACTAGATTTAGAACCTAGTAGCCTATTGGGGAGCTACATAAGTATCCATAAATTAAAACAGTACTTTGACACTTCATGCCGTTTCCTAGTAGCCCTTTCAATTGGCTTTAATGCCAAGAGGCGGCGCTTCTTCTTTATCATGTCACCCCTGTGATTCACTATTACAGTGGTCACATGATTGGGATCCTGTCCCACTGGCTCTTGATCAGAAGTCGGGGCCCGAGAACTGCCAGAGATAACCGTAGGAGACCGTAAAAAGGCAGGGATGATAAAATAGGTTGGGGGGAGCAGTCTGAGCACAAACCATAAGAGATCACTGTGTGCTAGGGGGAAGCGCTGTGACTGAATAACATCATGGCGGGAGTATGAGTGACCCAAACCTTGGTCTTACTTTGCTTATTAATAAAATAAGAGATTTTAATAGTAGTACACCCACAATTTTTAGTTTCATGGATATTTAGGTGTGTTGAGCAAAGAAAAATAAACTTCACTTAAATAAAAATATACATTTTCATTTCTATAAATACATTTCTATATTTTGTATTGTATGTAATAAATATAGAGGTAAGACTCCCTATACGTGTAAAAAAAAAAAAAGGTTCAACCATGTTACAGTTAAAATTAACAATATATATTTATATATATCTTACATAAGTAGAGGTAAGTTTGGGTGTCCTCTGAACTAATCTCTGTCCCAACATGAAAATCATGCTTGGTCATTGACGAATCTGCAGCACATGTAGACAAAGGGGCAGGATGCTAGCGATGTTCGTGCCCTTATATGGACACATGCCCTTTTTTAGATAATGACAAGGGGCCAGATCCTCAAAGAACTGCCTATCTTTACAGTAGGCAGGCGTAGCGTATCTAAGATACACTACACTGCCGTAAGTTAGAGTGGCAGGTTCCTTATCCACAAATATTTTGCGCTGTAACTTACGGCGGCGTAAGGCCGCGCAATTCAAATTTCTAAGATGTGGGCGTGATTTATGGTAAATCATCGTGACCCCACGTAATTGACTTTTTTTTAAAAAGTCGATGTAGACGTAAACGACGGAAAACTCGACGCTGTCCCGATATCCATACTTAACATTGCATACGCCTCTATAGAGCAGGGGTAACTTTACACCGGACATACGCATACGCAAACGATGTAAAAACAATGCGCCGGGTGTACGTACGTTCATGGATCGGCGTATCTATCTCATTTGCATATTTTACCCGGAAAATCTACTGAAGTGCCCCTAGCGGCCAGCGTAAATATGCAACTAAGATATGATGGCGTAATAGACTTACGTCAGTCGTATCTTAGCGTAATTGCGGCGTATCTTGTTTTGTGGATACAAAACAAAGATATGCCGGCACAGATTTGAAATTACGGCGGCGTATGTGGAGATACGCCTCCGTAAACTTTTGTGGATCTGGCCCAATGTATTTATATAAGGGAACCAACATCATCGGTTTTGTGCCCCTTTATTTACATGTGGTGAGTGACCTGGTCTGCAGCTGATTGGACTATAAAAAAGTATGACTTTCATGTTCAGATAGAGATGAGTTCGGAGAATGCCTGAGCTCATCTCTAGTCAAAAGTTATGAGATTTAGAAATGTGCTTATGTTTGTTTAGTTGATATTTTGTGTGCTTTGTATACTTTACAAAGCAGTACTTGTTTGAAATTTTCAGAATTTTTTTTTTGTTTAAGGAAAAATAATTCATACCCCCTTTCCGCAATTTGTCATGTTACAACCAAAAAAAGTAAATGTATTTTATTGAGATTTTATATGATAGAGCAACACAAAGTGGCACATAATTGTTAAGTGGAAGGAAAATTATAATTGTTTAATTTACAAAATGTTTTACAAATAAATATGAAAAGTGTTGAGGGTACATTTGTATTCAACCCCTATGAGTCTATACTTTGTAGAACCACCTTTCACTGCAATTACAGCTGCAAGTCTTTTTGGGGATGTCTCTACCAGCTTTGCACATCTTATGAGTGAAATTGTTGCCCATTTTTTTTTCCAAAATATCTCAAGCTCTGTCAGATTAGATGGCAATTTTCAAGTCTTGCCACAGATTCTCAATTGGATTTAGGTCTGGACTTTGACTGGGCCATTCTAACACATGCATATGCTTTGATCTAAACCAGGGGTTTCCAGACTTTTCAAACACAGGGCCAGTTTATTGTCCTTCAGACTTTAGGAGGGCCGGATTGTGGCCAGCAGGGGAAATAAATATGGCCTCAGAGTTTGCAGTCAGTAGGATAAGGAGTCATGCCCCTATTAGTAGGAGTAATTGTATCCCATCATTGATATCAGTGAAAGAAATTGTGCCCCCTTGTTGGTGTTAGTGGGAAGAATAGTGCCTCATATCAGTTGGAGGAATAAAGACCCAAGGGCCAGATAAAGGCTAGCAAAGGGCCACATCTGGAGACCCCTGATCTAAACCATTCCATTGTAGCTCTGGCTGTATGTTTACGGTCATTGTCCTGCTGGAAGGTGAACCTCCGCCCCAGTCTCAAGTCTTTTGCAGTTTAGTTTTTCCGTCCAAAAAAAGTTGGATGTGAGCTTTTGGTCGGAAATGCTCCATCCAACATTTTCTGTCAGAGCCAAACTGCCTATTGAACATTGATCTCGTAGTACGTCTTGTATGTCACCACGTTCTTGACTGTCGGAATTTCAGACAAGATTTGTGTGACAGTGTGTATGCAACACAAGTTTGAGCCCACATTCTGTCAGAAAAAATACACGGTTTTCTTGTCAAAATTTCCGATCGTGTGTAGGCGGCATAACATATTTTCTTTGAAGATTGTCCTGTATTTGGCTCCATCCATCTTCCCATCACTTCTGACCAGCTTCCCTTTCTCTGCTGAAGAAAAGCATCCCACAACATGATCCTTCCACCACCATGTTTCACAGATAGTGTGTTCAGGGTGATGTGCAGTGTTAGTTTTCCGCCACACATAGCGTTTTGTTTTTAGGCCAAAAAGAAAAATTTTGGTTTCATCCGACCAGAGCACCTTTTTCGCTTGTTTGCTGTGTCCCCCACATGACTTCTCACAAACTGCAAACGGCACTTCTTATGGCTTTCTTTCAACAATGTCTTTCTTCTTGTCACTCCACAGATTTGTGGAGAGCACAACTAATAGTTGTCCTGTGGACAGATTCTCCCACCTGAGCTGTGGATCTCTGCAGCTCCTCCATAGTTACCATGGGCCTCTTGGCTGCTTTTCTGATTAATACTCTCCTTGCCCAGCCTGTCAGTTTAGATGGACGGCCGTGTCTTGGTAGGTTTGCAGTTGTGCCATACTCTTTCCCTTTTAGGATGATGGATTGAACAGTGCTCCGTGAGATGTTCAAAGCTTGGGATATTTTTCTGGATATTTTTTATAACTTAACTCTGCATTAAACTTCTCCACAACTTTATCCCTGACCTGTCTGGTGTGTTCCTTGGCCTTCATAATGCTGTTAGTTCACTAAGGTTCTCTAAGGCCCCGTACACACGATCAGACCGGTCCGATGAAACTGGTCTGCAGACCAGTTTCATCGGACCAGTTTAATGGTGTGTACGGCCCATCGGACCATTGTCCGTCGGACCAAAGTTTTAAAACATGCTTTAAAATCTGTCCGGCGGACACCTGTCAGTCATTGGACCATCGGACCAAAAACCCGCACATGCTCAGAATCAAGTCGACGCATGCTTGGAAGCATTGAACTTCGTTTTTTTATCACGTCGTTGTGTTCTACGTCACCGCGTTCTGGTCTGATCGGATTTTTGGTCCGATGGTGTGTACGCACATCAGACCATCAGACCACTTCAGCCTGGTCCGATGAAAACGGTCCGTCGGACCAGTTTCATCTGACCGGTCTGATCGTGTGTATGTGGCCTAATAAACCTCTGAGGGCTTTACAGAACAGCTGTATTTATACAGAGATTAAATTACACACAGGTAGACTCTATTTACTAATTAGGTGACTTCTGAAGGCAATTGGTTCCACCAGATTTTAGCTAGGGCCCTTTCACACGTCCGCCTCCGCTCGTCCGTTTTTACAAGTCCGTAAACGGACTTGTAATGGTTCCCTATGGGATTGCGTCCGTTAGCGGATGATGCTTCTGCTAACGTCCGCAAAGATCCGCGTCCGTCTGGATCCGGTTTTTCGGACGGAAGAAAACCCTATTTTTCTTCCGCCCGGTGGAACGGATCGGATGAAGACGGACAAACGGTGCTTTTTCATCCGATTCCCCATAGGGGAGAGCGGAGGAGAAACAGGGCGGTCCCTGCACAGTGTGCGGGGACCGCCCTGTCCGCCGACAGCTGAGCGGAGACCCCCCGCTGAGCTGACGGACACACATGAAGCGGACCGAAAAACGGTCCGCTCCGTGTGAAAGGACCCTTAGAGTTATCAGAGTAAAGGGGGCTGAATACAAATGCACGCCACATTTTTCAGATATTTATTTGTAAAAAAATTGAAAGCCATTTATCATTTTTCTTTCACTTCACAATTATGTGCCACTTTGTATTGGTCTATTATATAAAATCCCAATAAAAGACATTTAAGTTTTTGGTTGTAATATGACAAAATGTGGAAAATTTCAAGGGGTATGAATACTTTTTCAAGGCACTGTATACTTATACAAATGACTGCATCGTGAGGTGAATCATAAAATAGATGTTATTCCCATTTTAATTTTTCTCTTTGGCATTAATCATGTCATGGGAGTTACATTGCACAAGTATTTTCATTAAAATAATACCAGAGGAAATAAATTCCCAACACTGTTCAGTCTATTTAAAGGAATGAAAATACATTGACACGGCCTAACTAAACGGAGAAACAAGATACCACATGACATCTGAGATTGCCACTTTAGCATACAGTCACATTATATACATTTTCTTTTTATGATTTTTTTTTTTTATGAATTTTTTATTCTAGCAAACTACATGACAAAGCAAATGCACACATATGTTCTTAGCAACACAACAGTGCTGGTTTACAAAACTGGCCTTTCACTAGCAGATTTTCGAACTTAAATATTTGTATGAAAATTCATACCAAAATTCTCAGTACATTTTTTTTGTTAATGTAATCTTTATTTGGTTTTATACATAGAAAACAGAACAAAAAAAAACAGTATAGCAAGCATAGACGCTAAGTTCTGCCAGTCATCACAAATTCCAGGCTTCGTCTGCAGTACTTACATGGTAGCTTATAAAAAGCATACATTCTCAGTACATTTTTTTTTCTATGTAATCTTTATTTGGTTTTATACATAGAAAACAAAACAAAAAAATCACTTACACGGTAGCTTATAAAAACATACATTCTCAGTACATTTGAAGCTTTGACAAATGTTGTTCGGAAGGAAGTACTTAATTTGCTCTTAACATTTGATTTTGGAATAAAGGGACTTTACCACACAAAAACCAAACACACTGTTAGAAATGTTTCAGTTGGTGGCAATTGACCCCACTGATGATTTGAAAATGAAATAGATGTTCTTAAACCCAAAAAAGTGCTACTAGTGTATGGACAGCTTCAGGCTGCATTCACATCTCTCTATTGTTTTGGGTGCATTCAAAAAAAGCCTGCTGCATGATTAAGGTGGTCCTCAACAATATTCACCTTCGACAGGTATGACTAATACTGTGAGTAAGTCTACATTCACATTAGCGTGTATACAGTAGTTACATAGTTGGTAAGGTTGAATTAGGACATCCATCCAGTTCAACCTGTGTACAGTGGGGCAAAAAAGTATTTAGTCCCCACCAATTGTGCAAGTTCTCCTACTTAAAAATATGAGAGAGGCCTGTAATTGTCATCATAGGGATACCTCAACTATGAGAGACAAAATGTGGAAACAAATCCAGACAATCACATTTTCTGATTGGGAAAGAATTTATTTGCAAATTATGGTGGAAAATAAGTATTTGGTCAATATCAAAAATCCATCTCAATACTTTGTTATATATCCTTTGTTGGCAATGACAGAGGTCAAACATTTTCTGTAAGTCTTCACAAGGTTGTCACACACTGTTGCTGTTATGTTGGCCTATTCCTCAATGCAGATCTCCTCTAGAGCAGTGATGTTTTGGGGCTGTCGTTGGGCAACACAGACTTTCAACTCCCTCCAAAGGTTTTCTATAGGGTTGAGATCTAGAGACTGACTAAGCCACTCAAGGACCTCAAAATACTTCTTACAAAGCCACTTCTATATTGCCCGGGCAATGTGTTTGGGATTATTGTCATGCTGAAAGACCCAGCCACGTTTTTTATCTTCAATGTCCTTGCTGATGGAAGGAGGTTTGCACTCGGAATCTCACGATACATGGCCCCATTCATTCATGTACACAGAACAGTTGTCCTGTTCCCTTTGCAGAGAAACAGCTCCAAAGCATGATGTTGCCACCCCCATGCTTCACAGTAGGTATGGTGTTCTTTGGTTGCAACTCAGCATTCTCTCTCCTCCAAAAACGACGAGTTGATTTTCTACCAAACAGTTCTACTTTGGTTTCATCTGACCATATGACATTCTCCCAATCCTCCTTTGGATCATCCAAATGCTCTCTAGCAAACCTCAGTAGTGTGTTACTGATGGTAGACCTTGCTACATTGGTCCCAGCTCTCTGCAGGTCATTCACTAGGTCCCCCCATGTGGTTCTGGGATTTTTGCTCACGTTCTTGTGATCATTTTGACCCCACGGGGTGAGATCTTGCGTGCAGCCCCAGATCGACGGAGATTATCAGTGGTCTTGTATGTCTTCCATTTTCTAATTATTGCTCCCACAGTTGATTTCTTCACACCAAGCTGCTTGTCTATTGCAGATTCAGTCATGCCAGCCTGGTGCAGGTCTACAATTTGGTTTTTGGTGTCCTTCTAAAGCTCTTTGGTCTTCACCATAGTGGAGTTTGGAGTGTGACTGTTTGAGGTTGTGAAAAAGTGTATTTTATACTGATAACGCGTTCAAACAGGTGCCATACAGGTAATGAGTGGAGGACAGAGGAGCCTCTTAAAGAAGAAGATACAGGTCTGTGAGAGCCAGAAATCTTGCTTGTTTGTAGAGGTGAGCAAATACTTATTTTCCACCATAATTTGCAAATAAATTCATTTTGTCTCTCATAGTTGAGGTATACCTATGATGACAATTACAGGCCTCTCTCATCTTTTTAAGTGGGAGAACTTGCACAATTGGTGGGGACTAAATACTTTTTTGCCCCACTGTAGGTGTGTATGTGTAGAAAATCATTTCCCATATCCCTGTATATTGTATTCGCTAAGATGCACATCCAAGATTTTTTTTAAACCTATCTATACTTCCTGCGGACACCACTGATTGTGGAAGTGAGTTCCTCATCTTTACTGCTCTGACAGTAAACACCCCATTGGGCAGGGGGTTGTGACATTTGGTGTAATTTAGATCCAGTTCCATATTCTATGGATCAAATTTGCATCAAATGTCGCATCAAAATAGTGTAGGCGCCTTTTTTTTCCAACAAAAAGTTTTATTAAAGATATATCATCATACATTGCCATTGATACAAATAAGTATAAAGCCCATAGAAGACACACCCCTCTTCAAGGTCCATGCTGACAAATCATTCAATCTGGTAATACATTAAACAGTGCAGGATGCCTAACCAGAGTATCCAAAGTGCGAAAAGTTGTATATCCTACTAAAAGACAAGATATCCCCTTTCAAGCATTCTAACAATATACCATGCAGAAGCACTCCTAATTAGCCAACATTGAGCCGAAGTAGCCCCTATCCATGGTCAAATCCACCAGAGCTAACCCCGGAACACCCAACCACGGTGCCCATTGCCTCTCAATTTTATGCTTGCTTCCCCTATGTTGGTATATAAGCTTTTTTCATTCTTAACAGTTTACCAATATTTTTAACCCACTCCCTCACAGTAGGGACAGCCTCCGACTTCCAGTGAACCATAATCTGTTTGCATGCCTGGAACAAAACTCTGAGGATGGCCTCCCTAGTGCTCACATTCAAAACATACTCTTCCAATACACCCAGTAAGCAGGTTTTTGGGTCTTTGGGAAGGTCCACCTAAAACACAGAACTGATCCTGTGTACCACCCCTGCCCAGTAGGTATGTCGTTTTGGACACCACCACAAAAGGTGTATTAGGTCACCATGGTCCCTCTTACACCTCGTGTAAATAGAATCCATCAAGTGGAGTCTGTGAGGAGTATAGTGTAGGCATGCAAACAGTTTACAAAGCTCTGCACATTAAAGCTGTCACAAACTATGGTGAACGGGAGTGAACCACAACTGGGATTAGCAAAAGATTTCAATGCACCGCTCTATATTATGTGAAATATAAGTATTGGATCCCAGGCGTCACTCCAATTAAAGAACAGAGTTTGGGGGTTCTCTACATCATATCATATTCACATATAGGAATGCGTTGAGCTACTGAGGGAGGCGGTATAACAACATGCTACTAAGCTCTAGCGTTGAAAGTTTACGATAAATGTGAATGAGCACAACTGCATTAAAGGTTCCAATGCACTTTTATATGCAAGTGATTATCAGTATCAGACCCCAGGCTTCACTCCAATCAATGAACAGGAGTTTGGGGGTTCTCTACATCATATCACTTTACATAATAGAATGCATTGGACTACTAAGGGAGTAGGTATAAAATACCTTCTATCCTTAGCATGAAAAAGTTAGAGTGAACATGTTCAGTATTTTAGGGCGGTAGCCCATATAAAAATAACAACAATTGTCAAGCACGTAGCATTTGAAAATACTGTATGCAAGTAGCATTAACTTGTGAGAGGCAATTTCAGTTTAAATGCTTTAAAAGTGTATGTCCCTTTAAGATAGTCCACAACTGTTAAGCCGCGTACACACGATCGGTTCAAACCGATGAGAATGGTCCGACGGACAGTTTTCATCAGTTCACCGCTGAAGTGGCCTGATGGTCTGATGTGCGCACACACCATCAGTCCAAAATCCGATCGGGTCAGAACGCGGTGACAAAGAACAAAACGACGTGCTGAAAAACGAAGTTCAATGCTTCCAAGCATGCGTCGACTTGATTCTGAACATGCGCAGGTTTTTGGACCGATGCTTTTGCATACTAACCATCGGTTTGGACCGATGGTCAGGCGTCCATCGGTCAGATTTTAAAGCAAGTTTCAAAACTTTGGTCCCACGGATGACGGACCGATGGGCCATACACACTGTCGGTTTGGACCGATGAAACTGGACTTAAGTCCATTCTCATCGGTTTGAACCAATCGTGTGTACACGGCCTTACATGAAGGCACCATTAGTCATCCCAAGCAGCATTGTAGTAATTACTAAAGCCAGATTCAAATACAGTACTTAATAAAGCTATATATGAACCGGGTATTTGTACAGTAACAAATGACATAGTAATGGTACTTATCCGTTTTGCAGGGATGAGTACTTACAACAGAAATGGGATTCGTTTGTTGAGGGTCTCCTGGTGGGGGATATCTTGGGGTGTCCGCAGCAACTTGTAGCAAGGTTGACAGCGTAGATTCAGGTGTGGATGGTTCCCAGTTTAGGGAAAGACAGTAGCTGTAGTTTAAAAGTAGCCAAGCCGGCTACAGCCGTCAATAATAGGACCCCGTTTGAATGGGGCTAGAAGCCTTTATAGGCAGCTGACAGGTACATGGAGCAAACAGCGGTGATCCGCCGCACACTTCCGCGCTCCAGGCTGGAACGCACGTGGCGCCGGGCGATGAGGTCATCACGCAGTCGCCGTATGTGTTCCAGCATGGAACGCAATACAGCGTGAGAGAGCGCCTGTTACAAAAGCTGAACTACACCCATAGGATTAATTGACACTACATGTGGTGACCTGCTTTTTTCCACACTGCCCCATTCACACCACAATGCAGATGTGCTGTGCGGTGCTGTGCAAAGTGGAAAAATGCCGCATATCTGCATTTTTATGCAGTGCACTGGATACCATTGCTTGTCACTGTACTGTTGCACAATGCACCACATTTCAAATAATAATAAAAAAAAAGTGGTGCACTGCTTCCCGCAGAAGTTCACACTGACAGTGCCGGCGCGTAAAATGCTTTGCTTCACTGTAAGGGGCTAATGTGAACCCAGCTTAAGTTTAGCTTCACACAGGTGTACAGGCTTCTCTCCTCTACGGAAATTGGTTACCCTGATTTTACTGCACACTATAAGGTAAGGCAGGGTGTTGTGATTTTTTTTTTTAGCCGTGTACCACACACGGCTGGTCCCCTCCTACAAGCCTTCTTTGCCAACACTGCATTGAAAAGCACAGAGACCTAATGAAGACAACATAAGGTATGTAATTAAAATGGAAAGGTTACATATATTTATTTATTTAGCAAGTTGATGAGGGGGGGGGGGGGACATTAATGCCGTGTCCATTAACAAGCTGAGTTTAAACAAGATGCATGCTAGTCCCAAACTTAAATATCATCCCTATTGTACAGTACTACCTGTTGACATTGTATTGAAACGTATGGATTTCATGGAACTCCCTACTGTCACTTTCAATTTCCTGAGTGCTAAGTGGGGGAAGTCTTATTGCTATAGTCACATGATCAGCCCCAGTCCTCTAATACAGTGCCTTGAAAAAGTATTCATGCCCCTTGAAATTTTCCTTGTTTTGCCACATTACAAGCAAAAATGTAAATGTGTTTTATTGGGATTTTATGTGATAGACCAACACAAAGTGGCACATAGTTGTGAAGTGGAAGGGAAATTATTTAATGGTTTTAAAATCTGTTTACAAATAAATATCCAAAAAGTGTGATTTGGGCCTAAGCAGGAAATTATTTTTACAGGAGAAGGTAAGACACAGCAAGATTAATTTACTAAATGAGTACAGTGGAACCTCAGTTTAAGAGTAACTTGGTTTGAGAGCATTTTGATTTGCTAGCAACTTTTTTTTCTGTAAATTCTGACTCGGTTCGCGAGTGTTAAATCGAAAGACAAGCAGAATTCAAGCTAAACAGGCCTGCAATACCTCATTTGGCCTGAGGTACCGGGCGGCACAGAAGCCAAGCAGAGCCGAAAATAGGCCTGCAGTACCTCATTTGGCCTGAGGTATGGGGGCATAGGAGCCGAAAAAAGTTGAACATTGGCCCGCAGTACCTTGTTTGGCCTGAGGTACGGGGGGGGCAGGAAACGAGCTAAGGTGTCCTTGGGCCTTTTCAGCCGTTTTCGGCACTCTCTGGCGCCCCCCGCCTCTGGCCACATTCGGTATTGCATCCCATTGAAGTCAATGTGGAAACATATTATTATTTTCATTCACATTGACTTCAATGGGAAAACTCGCTTTGATATGTGAGTACTTTGGACTACGAGCATACTCCTGAAACTGATTATGCTCGTAATCCGAGGTTTAACTGTATAGCCTGTTCAATTTGTAAAGGATACCCAATCATGCAGAAGAGAAAATAAAAATACTAGATTTTTGCTTTCACGTGATTGGATAAAGCCTTCTCATTCCGAAAAGCTAGTTGAATTTTTACTTTGAAAAACTAACATCCTCTTCTCCTTTCAAAAATTAGCTCCAGTGTACAAAGCATCACAATATGAAGGAGCTAAGTTTGAATTTTTTTGGACAGTTTTATAAAATCTTTAGAGCTGAATTGAACAAGTAACTTATAAAAAAAAAAATGTAGCAATATTATATCAATTTATTTTTAACAAAATTGAATTCTAAGTTGTATATTTTGCTATATGTCTCACTTTATTTGCTAATGTACATCTTTTTCTACAGTGCAGTAACAAAAAATTACAATTATTATACATTTATTTGATATATATGTTAATTGTCTTTCATTGACCATTGTAATTATTTACTCTTACACTTTTTCTTGTTTCTTTGCTCATTCTAAAATAAACTTTGTGACATATAAAGAAAAAAAAGCTATGCAGTTCCCCAATCACAGTACGGTTAATGAGATTATGTTAGTTGGATTCCCAGGCCTACAACGATATAGCGTTTTATTATTCGTAGCTCTTCTTTGCATCTACATATTTATCATTGCTGGAAATGTTCTCATCATCTTTGTAATCCAAAGAGAGCCATGTCTTCACTTTCCTATGTACATTTTTGTTGGGGCGTTATCGGTTGCAGAAATTTGTTATACTGCTATCTTGATTCCAAAGATGTTGACTGATCTCCTTGATGACGAGAAGAAGATTTCCCTCACCGGGTGCCTCCTACAAGCCTATTTTGCACATGTACTAGGAGCATCTGAAGCCTACATACTCGCTGTAATGGCCTTTGATCGATATCTGGCCATCTGTAAACCATTACACTACTCGTCTATTATGAATACCAAATTGTATGTTAGTTTGATTACTGGATCCTTTATTCTTGGCTTTTTATTGCCCATTATTGAAGTTGTGTTAATTTCTCATCTCCCCTTTTGTGGTCCAAACCATATTGAAAATGTCTTGTGCGACTTCCCCCCCTTGATCGCTTTAGCATGTACCGATCCCACATTCTATGTTTTGGTTGAGTTTTTTGTCAGCTTTTTTATCATTTTCACAACTTTCCCTTTGGTCGTACTTTCTTATATCAGGATAGTTTATGTTATTTTGAAAATTAAAACCAAAGAAGGGCGTCGCAAGGCATTCTCCACTTGTGGAGCCCATCTCATCGTTGTCGTTCTCTTTTTTAGTAGTGCTTCGTTTATGTACATACGAGTTTCAAAAAGTTCTTCTGTAGACTATGACAGGACGGTTGATCTCACCTACGCTATCTTTACTCCCCTAGTTAACCCTATCATATATGGTTTGAAAAATCATAAAATAAAAAAGTCAATACACAAAAATGTATGCCTTTGCTAGTTGTAAATTTTAAAGTATAACTAAAGACAAATACATTTAAAAGTGTACTACAGCGCTAATTAAATAATTAATCCCAGGAACACCAAATAAAATGCCAAATAACACAGCTGCTATCCATGTGATACCAAATCAAACAGTGAGAAAATTATTATATAATAGGATGCGCTAATATTAACTTATGGGTGTAAATCATACAAACAAACAAATCAGGGAGAAACAGTCTCCATATGTGTTAAAATTCATGATTAAGGACTAATCACATGAATTTTAACACATATGGAGACTGTTTCTCCCTGATTTGTTTGTTTGTATGATTTACACCCATAAGTTAATATTAGCGCATCCTATTATATAATAAAGACAAATACAGTCTCTCTCTCTCTATTTATATTTTTATTCCTTCTCTTACCCCTTGGTGGAGGGAATGGGATGAGTGGCAGTGCTGGCGGGGAGTTTGGGTGAGTGGCAGTGCTGGTGGAGGGTGGGATCAATAGCAGTGCTGGGGGGGAGTTCTGATTAGCCAACTTGGGTGCTCTTGATCAAGGTCATCTGCTGATCTGAGAATTGTAGTGGGGACTTTTAATGGCAACTATAATCACAGGTAGTGTTATTCACTGTGTTTCCAGCTTCACTGTGTCTCGGACTTTGTGGTGTCTCACAGCAGTGACACCTATGCCAAAATCAGGAGATAGGGTCTCCTCCAGCCCCTCCCACTTCTTATTCTTCACCAGTCAGCTGACCTCTAGTCTCTGCCCCCCAGCCATGCCGTGAACTGAATGGGCGGCTGCAAAGAGGCTCCAGATACAGCCCACCTGGGCGGCCACATTCTCTAGGGACAGCTCAGTTGGGCGGCCGCAAAAAGGCTGGGAGAGCGGAGCGGGCTTTAGGAACAGCCTAGGATTCGGTGACCCTTGACAAATCATCATTCGACCCCCGGGTTGAGAACCGCGGCTCTAAAATGTAAATATATTTTTCATTTTGGAGTTGTTTAATATTAACGTTTTTGCAAAAACAAGACAGAAAAAAAATTGTAGAATGGAAATACAAAGCTGATGAGAAGAATTATTGAAATTTTTTTGGACTTTTTTATGGTGTTCATAGTTTTCTGCCACATAGTGTTTTGCTTTTAAGCCAAACAGTACAATTTTGGTCTTATCTGGCCAGACCACCTTCTTCCACATATAACTGCAAAAAGGACATGTTATGGTTTTCTTTGAACAATAGCTTTCTTCTTGCCACTCTTCCATAAAGTTCAGATTTGTGTAGAGCACGACTAATAGTTGTCCTGTTGACAGATTCTCCCACCTGAGCTGTGGATCTCTGCAGCTCCTCCAGAGTTACCATGGACCTCTCGGCTGCTTCTCTGATTAATGCTTTCCTTGCCCGGCCTGTCAACTTAGGTGGACCGCTATGTCTTGGTAGATTTTGCAGTTGTGCCACAATCTTCATTTTACAATGATGGATTGAACAGAGCTCCATGAAATGTTCAAAGCTGAGGGCATTTTTTTATAACCTAACCCTGCTTTAAACATCTCCACAATGTTGTCCTTAATCTGTCTGATGTGTACCTTGACCTTCATGTTTTTTTCACTAAGGTTCTCTAACAAACTTCTGAGGGCTTCACAGAACAGTTGTATTTATACTGAGATTAAATTACACACAATTGCACTCTATTTACTAATTAGGTGGCTTCTGAGGGCAATTGGTTTCACTAGGAGTAGAGCATGTTCACTTTGGAAGATAATTTTTACATAGCTTAGTGAATGAGGTGAAGCTGTCTTGACTTTAGTCATAAAATCATGTGCAAGCTAAAAATTGTTTGTGATCTATAGTTTTAGCATATCAATTCCAGTGCCACAGAACCAGCGTACTGCTACATCCTCCAATGTAACTCTATTTACATTATAAAAGGTGGTCAGCATTTACTAATGGTATCACACAGTAAGTGAATTCTGTAACCTGCAGTGCTGTACACCCTTGTCCCTGCTGGCTGTGAGCTAATATTATTTCTTGCCCTCCTTGTTCCCCTACCTCCTACCACACACTGCCCATATTCAGGTGTGTGGACTGCCCACGAAGGAAGCAAATGTTTCATCCACCCATTTGAATGCCCACCAACTGATTGTTCACTTATGAACATATGAACCCACCAACCTGGTTTTCTAGGATAGTTGTGTTTAGGTAGGTGCATACCTTTTTCCACTTTGAAAAAAGTGTACTGAGCAGTGGCGGCCCGTTCATTATAAAACTGGCCAGCAATGAGTCCAGATCTAAATCCCAATAAACACCTGTGGAGAGGTATAGTGGTGTGAGGCTCTTGCGCCACCAAAATAGATAAATGAAAATGAATGTGGATGCTGCTCAATCTAAATTGTAATAAAGAATATTATAACAACAGTGATAAAATAAAGAAGTGATTAGCGCATATCATTCAACACTGAGAATCTCTCATTAACAAAAAGCAATCCGTGCAAAAAAGTGCAGTATATAAAGTAGAGATATAAATATAAATATAAATATCAATGTAAAAATATATAAAAAATATATGATAAATAGTCCCATCCGTGGTAATAAAGCTGGTTCTGTGACATAAGTGGTGATATTCTTGAAAAAGTGAGCTCACATTGCGCTTACCTTGATAGGCAAGAAAAGAGCCTTTAAGATGTGTAGCACTTTAGTGGGTCTCCAGTGGATATCTCTCTATCCTTTCACTGGGATGGTGTAGTGGTCCGGTCAGGGTCCAATGATCCAAGTTATGTGGAGGGGAATCTTCCAGTGGTGCTCAAAAAAGGAGAGATGGTGCCATAGTGAAGTATGTAAAAATACGTTTTAATGTGTACAATAGAAACTTACATCAAGATAAAAATAAACGAACGAACGATCGGATTCCGTGTCTAGTTCCGGTTTGCGGGTCTTACATGTTACGCTGCGCCTCACAGCTTCATCAGAGATCTGATGAAGCTGCGAGGCGCAGCGTAACATGTTAGACCCGCAAACCGGTACTAGACGCGGAATCCGATCGTTCGTTTGTTTATTTTTATCTTGATGTAAGTTTCTATTGTACACATTAAAACTTATTTTTACATACTTCACTATGGCACCATCTCTCCTTATTTGAGCACCTGTGGAGAGATCTTAAAATTGCTGTTGGAAAAAGGCGCCCTTCCAATAAGAGAGACCTGAAGCAGTTTGCAAATGAAGAGTGGTCCAAAAGAGTGGTCCAAAATTCCACGTGAGAGGTGTAAGAAGCTTATTGATGGTTATAGGAAGCGACTGATTTAAGTTATTTTTTCGAAAGGGTGTGCAACCAAATATTAAATTAAAGGTGCCAAGAATTTTGACCAGCCCATTTTTGGAGTGACATTATGTCCAATTAGATTTTTTTCCTCCCTTTTTTTGTTTTGTTCCAATACACACAAAGGGAATAAACATGTGTATAGCAAAACATGTGTTACTGTAATACTTTTCTGTGAGAAATACTTGATTTTCTGGAAACATTTCTGGGGTGCCAACAATTTCGGTCATGACTGTAGATATATAAATATACATTTTTTATTAGACTTTTTTGCCATCTTTATTATTCATGTGAAAAATTCAAATAACCACAAAACACAAAAACAGGTAAAAGATGGTTTCTTGTTGTTTTTATATTTTAGGATTTTTATTTTTTTATTAACTTCTTTATTGGGGAATTATCATTTGTTGGTCTAAAATGTTGGCCAATCTTCTAGATAAAAGAGAAGATCTAAAATAGAATAAAAAAATAATAAGTGTTTCATCTTTTCAATTATGAGTTATGATCAGTATTTGGCTATCTGTAAACCATGAGAATATTCATCTATTCATTTGGTCATTTGCTGCTTTGTTGTAGGATTTTTTTTTTTTTTCATTCAAGTTTAAGTTTATTTTCGGAATAAAGTCAGTACAATTTAAAGAACATATCAGGAAATCAATACATTTTGTTACATATCCTTAAATATTGAGACATCGTTTGCTGAAGTCATTACTACGTCATTTCTCAACCATACCTAAAAAACATTCTATCTGCGATGAAAGGAAAACAGGTTCAACAAGGGAGTAAATTCTGACCCTAAGCCATATAGTCTAACCGGGGTAGCTCCCTACCCTCCCCCAAATCCTGCAGTTCCCATCAATCCGTCTAGGGTCCCTAGTCTACAGCAGTTGGGATAAATCAAAACCTTATTGGTCCAACATATATAGAAATTAGATGGGAAGGGCACCCTCCACCCCCACTGACACCCCCAATGGGATCACTCTGTGCCCGGGGAGGTAGAGTAATTCCCCCAAACCATCCCGCCCCCTTAGCAAGTTATTATAAATATTACAGTTTTGTGAAGTCCACTTCGTGATGTACCTCCATTTCATAAACTTAAAACTTCTCAAGTACCTCTGGTACGAAGTGTATGATATCTGGACCGATTAAATTAACCTAATACTAAAAGAATAAATAACAAGTTTGATGAAGAGAGAGGGAGAGGGAGGGAGAAAAAGAGAGGAGAATCCCTCTTCAACTTCCTCCACCCCTATGATAGAGGCGTAACATGTGTATATATATATGGAGAACGTTTCCCAAACACAGATTATACAAAAAACCTGAACACAAGCACAGCATAAAACCAGAACATAGAGAAGAAAAGTAGAAGAGAAGGAAAAGAGGAATGTGAGAAAGATGGAAAGAGAGGGAACGAAAAAGAGAGTAGGGGTGAGAGGGTAGAGAGACAGAGATCCTACCTGCCAGGTGTGTACATCAGCCTACAGTAAGTCAGGGATGGACTGGCCATTGGTACTACAGGGAGTTTCCCGGTGGGCCGATGGCTCAGTGGGCCGGCTTGAGTGACAGTGGACCGCCGACCCCTCTACTCCTCTGTCTCTCCCTTCCCGCAGCACTCACCTCCTCTCCCTCCCAGTAGTGCTCACCTGGGGGGGAAAATAAGCAGGGGGAGGACCAGAGGAGCAGGGAGGATGACAGAAAAGCATGGGGAAGGGGACAGACAGCTGACTCAACAGCTATGGCCTGGGAGTTTCTCCCTTCTGCCTAATTTTGTCCCATAAAGGGGGGAGGGGCACCAAACTAATTTTTTCCCCCGGGTGAAATAATGTCTAGCTTCCCCACTGGTACTGCCTATACCAGTGCCAGTACCAGCCGTTCTACTCTAAAAAGTAGAACGGCTAGTGGCTAGTGAAGGGGAAGAGGGGTCTTGGGTGGCCGGGGGGGTCCGGGAGTTGTCCGGCGGCCATTGGAGAGACCAGTCAAAGTGGGCCAGTCTGGATGAAGTCCAGGGCCGAATTTCTGTCCCAGTCCAGCCCTGCAGTAAGTTATGTTATCACCCCTTTATGGGGTGTGAGATCCCTAAGTACTTTATCCATGGTTCCCAGATTGCGTTAAACTGAGTAAGGCCGCGTACACACGATCGAATTTGTCCGCTGAAAACGGTCCGATGGACCGTTTCAGCAGACAAATCCGATCGTGTGTACGGGCTAGCGGACAGGTTTGTCCATCGGACAAATTTCAAAGCATGCTTTGAAATTTGTCTGCTACAAACCTGACCGTCGGATATGTCCGCTGGTTAGTACGGGAAACCAGCGGACATATCCTCCCGCACATGCGTCGTGTGAATGGATCCGACGCATGCGCGCGGAAGTGTTTACTTCCTGGTGCGTGACGTAGCGGTGACGTGGCCGCGTCACCACGCTGTCTGCCGGCGGGGATTTTGATCTGATGGTGTGTACACGCCATCGGACCGAAATCCGATGAGACATGTCCGCTCTAAACTGTCCGTCGGACAAGTTTGAGCGGACATATCTCATCGTGTGTACGAGGCCTAAGTCTATCCAACATTGAGCCAATTCTCCTTTCCTGTTCCATTATCCAGGTGATCTTTCTTTTCATACTTAAGATTGAGACCGCCTGTTTCTTCCAGGCTGCAGCTATAGTGATTCTAGCTCCTGTTAGGATAAACCATATCAGCCTTCTGGTAACCTTTGATACTTGTGGTATGAATCCATTCAGTAAGGCAATCGCCGGGGACTGATGTATATTACAACCCGTAATCCGTCTAATTATATGGAACACTTTACTCCAAAAACCTCGTATTCTTGGGCATTCCCACCAGGTGTGAATCATGGAGCCCACACCTTGGCATCCTCTGAAGCATAGAGGTGAGGATGAAGGATATATGGATGCCAGTCTTAGAGGAACTAGATACCATCTAGTAAATATTTTGACATTCGCCTCTATGAGTGACATGTTGATGATACCCTTTATAGATCTATGGAAGTTTTCTCCCCAATCTTCCAAATCCCACTCATCCTGAATTTCCTTCTCCCAAGCTAGCATATAGGGTAATTTATTGACATTGTTCGCAAGGGATTTGTAAATTACAGAAATACCACCCTTCCTTACTGGGGCCTGTTCACATTTTCGTTCATAGGGCGTAAAATGACCAGTTACAGCCTTGTCAGTCCAGAGTTTCTGTACAAAACTGTAGATTTGAGAAAATCTTGATTTCTCTGAAGGAGGAAGATCAAGACTGTCCCTAAAATATTGTTCTGATAGAGGACCTGAGTGGGAGAAGAATCGTCCAATGCGGTATACTCCCTTATCTCGCCACCACTGGAAGGATTCAACGTTCACATTGGATGCAAAGGACGGGACCTGAAATATATCAGTTAATGGTAGACTCTTAGAGACCAAAGAGGGATTGCTCCTGAGCGAGTCCCACAGAACCAACGCCTGTGACAGTGCCGGAGACATAATAGAATGTCTGCGTTTGGGGATAGACCACACAAGATTTTCCAATGAGCATGTGGGGGACGCCTGTTCTTCCAGACTAGCCCAATCAGGTTGGTCCTGTTTGAGGTATATATCTGACAGTTGTGCCAGTCTAGCTGCCTGGTAGTACCACAGCAAATTTGGGAGTCCCAAACCTCCCTGATTAGGGAGATTAAAGAGGCTACGTGATGATACACGGGGGCTCTTTTTGTTCCATACAAATTTGGTGATCTTACCCTGAAAAGCCTTCAAGTGATTCCTTTTTATCAGTATGGGGAGAGAACGAAAGAGGTATAGAAGTCTAGGAAGAAGAGTCATCTTGACAGAGTTTATCCTGCCAATCCAGCCTATATTCTGTGTATCTTAATCACCTAAATCAGATTCAAGTTTTTTATACATAGGAGGGTAGTTGGCTGTATATAGATCCTCAAATTTCGAAGATAAATTGATACCCAAGTATTTGATGGTTGAGCCATTCCAACCAAATTCATATTTCTTTTGTAGTAAGGAAACTACATCTACAGGAAGCGAGACATTGAGGGCCCTAGATTTGGACATATTGACTTTAAGGCCAGAGGCCCTGGAGAATTTGTCAAGTACAGAGTAGATTTCGGACATAGAGGAAATCGGGGAAGTAACAAATAGTAGCAGGTCATCCGCAAATAATGCACATTTGTGGTCCTTACGGGTACATTGAACTCCTCTGATATTCGCGTTATTCCGAATCGCTATTGCCAAAGATTCTATAACAATTGCGAATATCAAAGGAGACAATGGGCATCCCTGGCGGGTTCCCCTTTTAATTTTAATAGATTCTGAAAATAGTCCCTGCAGTCTTATTTTAGCCTCAGGAGAAGAGTAGAGTGCAGATAATATGCCCAAGACTCTTGAGCCAAACCCCCAACGTCTCATAACTTCAAACATATATGGCCAGGAGACCGAATCAAAGGCCTTTTGAAGGTCCAATGATAAGAGCATCCCTTCTTGTTTTTGATCTCCTATCCAACCGGATTGCAATATGGAGATTATGTCTACCGCTCTCCTTACTTGGTCAGGGCCTTGTCTACCAGGAATGAAACCCACCTGATCCTTATGTATATACTGACCAATGAAGGATGCTAGTCTATTGGCTATTATTTTGGTTAGGATTTTAAGGTCATTGTTAATCAATGATATTGGTCTATAGTTTTCCACTTGACTGGTATCCTTGTCAGGTTTTGGGATCACAGAGATATATGCCGAATTCAGCTGAATATCTATAGGATTCCCCTTCGTTAAATGGTTAAAAAAACGAGTAAGGTATGGAGATAGAAGAGCAGAGAAAGTCTTGTAGTAAGAAGCAGAGAAACCATCTGGTCCTGGAGCTTTATCTGTTTTTAACATTTTGATCACTTCCAAAACTTCCTCAATCGAGATGGGAGCTTCCATTTTCTCTCTATGCACTTCCGCCAGCGAGGGAAGGTCCAAACTATCTAGGAATTCTCCCATTCTAATTCCTATTAGAATTGGAGAGTGTTTCAAAGTCGTAAAGTTTTGAATAGAAGCTTTGGAAGGAATCCATCACCTTCTGAGGGTTCAAGGTAAATAAGCCATTGGCTTGTTTAATCTTAGGGAGGACTCTCGGCCTTAGTCTAGGGGATAGTTTATGCGCCAACATTGGACCAATTTTATCTTTTAATCTATAAAATCTAGCTCCCGACCATTTAAGTGCCTCATCTGCTCTTACCGTAAGCGCAAGATTCAGAGCTGTCCTAGCAGCGTCCAATTTAGAAGTTGGGAAACCAAAGGGGTCCAATTTATGCTTTTTGCTCAAATCGTCAAATGTCTTTTCAAGTTCTTCCACCTCCAGCCTCTTCAGTCTTTTTTGTCTGGCTGCGATCTGTATTAGTTTTCCCCTCACTGTCACCTTGTGGGCCGCCCATAAGGTTTCTGGAGAGATTTCCTCTATGTCATTATTTTTAAAGTAATCTGTTATAGCTTGTTCAATCTCTGTGGCTATAGTTGGGTCTTTCAACAATGACTGGTTGAGGGTCCAATGAGATACTCTTTGATTAGAACTGTTTTTTCTTAGAGATAACAGAACCATGGAATGATCCGACCATGGGACGTCCATAATGGAGGACTTCTGGGCCGAGGGGACATGGTGATTGGAAAGTAATATATGGTCTATACGTGAATACGACTGGTGGGGGTTAGAGAAGTGAGTAAAATCTTTAGCAGTTGGGTTCAATTCTCTCCATATGTCGGTCAATCTATATTGGTGAAGCACGCGAGCGACTTGGGTACTAGTTTTAGTAGGTCTAATTAATTTAGCCTTTGCTGGGCCGGATTTATCCAGTCCAGAGTCAAAAGCCAGATTGGAATCTCCCCCCATAACTATGACTCCCTCTACCAAAGGCTGGAGAGATTCGAGCATTTGGCAGAAGAACCCCTTCTGTCCCCGGTTGGGAGCATAGTATGATATAAAAGTGTACGTATTTCCTTCCAGAGTGCCCTTTACCAGAATGAATCTACCCTCTGGGTCCGCGTATTCCTTAATTAAGTTAAATTTGCAGTGTTTGGAGAATAAAATTGGCACTCCTTTAGTCTTATTTTCGGCCTTTGACAGGTAGAATAATGGGAAATGAGCATGTAAGAACGAGGGAGTATACCACTTTGGGAAGTGGGTCTCTTGTAGAAATACCACATCAGCATGAAGGGATTTGTAGACTTGTAGCGCCTTTCGTCTTTTAACTGGAGAATTCAGCCCCTGCATGTTGTGTGAAACAACACGAAGGGGAGCAGGAGGATTAGCCATACCAGCCATGGGATATAAAATTGGCAAAGCTAATTCTCATGCGTATGCGTATCACGAGACACATTAAACAACTTAGGTACATTATCCGGTTTGCAAAATAATGACTGTAGACACTTAAACGTAGGAGCTCTCATTGGCAGGTAGGTCGGGGGGGAAGAGTGAACGGAAGAGAAAGAAATGATAGAGAAAAAAGAAAATAGACAAAGACATTTTATCCATATGTAAATTAACGTAAGGTCAAAAAATGACCCAGAATGAGGGGAGGGTGTATTTCCCCTCCCCCCATTCAAACACGTGACCATAGAATAGCCCAGAAAATAAGGGGCTATGTTCCCACTCCCCGGGGCGACGGAACGTCGATCCAAGGGGTAGGCTGAGGCCCAATGCCTCACCACCGGCTGCCAGCGACAGCTCAACAAACTGTAATGTAAATCACTGTTATGAATAATTCAACCCAGTATGACATATTAAAAGAGACAAACTATTTTAACTTTCCTAAGAAAAAACAACAAACACAAAAAAAAAAATCGAAATATACACATATATACATATACACATATGTATATAAACATTTCCTAGGAAAGTATTAACATGTAGCTTTGGTGAGATCTATTTTCCCGGGTATGGAAAAATAGGGGAAAAAGAGACATTGGTGACCATCCCTTTGAAGAAAGGGGAAAAGACATCCACAAACATGTTCCTTCTCTTCAGGTTGCAAAGTTATCTTTAACCTTCCTGTGCTTGACTCTGCTCCAAGCAGAGGAAGTCGGGCTGATAGGGGTTTGTCTTTTGGCAGAGCCCTGCTGGATAGAAGTAGTGTCCATTTCTGGCTCGCAGGAAATAATCTTCAAGTCCAATAATAGTCTCTCACCTTCCTGAAAATTCTGTACTACATACTGCCTGCCATTAAATGAAAATTTCAAAGCAAAGGGGAAGGCCCATTTGTATCTTATGTCCTTTTTCATGAGGGCAGACAATAAGGGCTTCATAGCTCTTCTTCTCTGTATTGTGTATGGCGATATATATCAAAAAATATTTGAATTATGGCGCCTTGGTACTGTAGTTGTTCATGTTTGCGAGACTGTTTCATCACTTCCTCCTTAATGGAATAGAAATGTGGTTTAACTACCACATCCCTTGGTAAACCGTCCTTTCTTAAAGGACCCAGGGCCCTATGTGCTCGGTCCAATTCTAGTTTGTGGTTTGGTATAGATGGGATCAGGATTTTGATAATGTCCTGTATAGCTGTATGCACGTCTGAGATAGATTCTGGTAATCCTCTAACCCTGAAATTATCTCTTCTTGATCTGTTCTCGAATTCGTCGATCCGTGCCTGAGCAGCTTTCAGCTGTTCCTGCATGAATTGCAAATGATCTGAGTTCTGATCAGTCCGTGCTGTATTAACCTCCAGTTTGTGTTCAATATTTTCTATTCTGCTTCCCAGGCTCTGAAAATCAGCCCTAATCTCTCCTGTGATTCTTTCTGCATTTTGTGCCAGTCCTTTATCTAGCATTTCAGAAATTCTGGTGAATAATTCAGAGACATTGAAGGTTACCTCATGAGCCTGTTCAGCCTTTGTATTCATATGTGCAGGACTTTGTGAGGTAATTACCTCAGGAGTTAAATGACCAGCCTCCATGAGATTTTTTATTTTAAATGATGCAGGAGGGGAGAGAATAGGGCAAGTGTCAGAATTTGGTGTCTGAGGTACTATAGAAGGACTTATAGGAGATATAGCTTGTCTGTCAGTCAATGAGGTCTCAACTGTACCCAGTGTACTTGTCTGAGGTACGGCGGCCATCTTAAGTAAATTGTTCTTAGCCAGCCTTTTATTAAGTTTCTTGCTCTTTTTGTAATATTTGCCCGACATGAACTGGGTCCACAGTATGTCAGCTATTCACTACTGTTGTTTCTCTGCTCTTAACGGGTATATAGAACCTGTAATTCTCGTCAGAAAAAAGAAACAGCGCGGGCACCCCGTCCCCAGCTGCCGTTCTTTACAAGGCTCCTGTATATATTTCCCCTGAATAAGGAATAGTTTACCCGGTATCTTCCGATTCACCGTTGAATCCGCAGTACTCGGATATCTTTTTGTCGTTTGTATCCGGGTTGAAATTCTATATATTTGCGTTTGACAGCCGGTGGTGAGCAGAGCTCCGGTCCTAAGCTGCCATCCTAGGAGCTCCCACGCATGCGCCTTGTTGTAGGATTTTTAATTCCGCTTACTATCATTTCCTTCTGCCTAGACAAATTTTGTTTGAAAAAGAAAATATTTTTAAGTAAACCTTAAAATGTAGCTTAACAAAGTATTCTAAGAACCAATGTAGCAGAAGCTCTGGGCCTTTTTTTTCCACTGGGTGGCAGATACAGCAGTTTTATGTTGGGATTAAAAGTGCCTTCAAAGATCTTAGACGTGGTAGAAATTGCTGTTCTGTTAATACTTTGATTGTTATTTATGCGTTGTTTGCATTGATCTCCAATGTTGTATTTGATTTTGTTTTGTTGTGCTAAAATAAAATGACACTGTGGTCATCCAACCCCAAAAATATATCTTTGTTGTCTGGTCATTTGGGGTGGGGGAGGTGTTGTATTTGGATTACTGGGCTAGAGGTAATTGAGCCTCGGTACTCTGCAAGTCCCTAAGTCATGTACAAGGTATATACAGTATGCTTAGGAATACAAATGCAACATACACAAAAGAACAACATTTGTTTTTACAGAGGGCCTAGAGTCTAATGTCTCCAAAATTCTTACAAGTATAGATACAGGCATACCCCACTTTTAAGTACACAATAGGACCAGAGCATGTATGTTAAACAAAATTGTACTTAAAGTGAATCAATACCTTTTTTCACTTCTAGGGTGTAGTGGGGGGTCAGGGGCTGTAATGGAGGTGTCTGGGGCACAATGGAACAAGACGAGCTATGCTCTCGGAGCTTCAGCTACTTCTACTGTGGCTGAAAAATGTCTGTACAGTACTTGCAAGGCACTTTACATACACTCATGGGTATGTGCGCACTTGCGAGTGTACGTAAAGTGAGTGTACTTAAAGGGCTTGTAAACCCTCGTGTTTTTTCACCTTAATGTTTTACTTACCTGAGCCCCAAATTTCCGTGAGCGTGATCCCGTGTCGTTCTCTTCATGGCTTCTCGGCTCTTCATTGGATTGATTGACAGCAGCACAGCCATTGGCTCCTGCTGCCATTTAAAATCAATGACGTGGCCGCCGGGGGGCGGGGCCAAGTCATACACTTGGCGGCTATGGACGCCGAGTGTATGACACGGGAGAGCGCCTGCATGGTAACCCCCTTGGGAGGGAGCTTCCCAGAGGGGGTTATCTATTGCAGGGAGGAGCCGCTGTGGGACCCCAGAAGAGGACGATTGGGGCCACTGTGCAAAACGAAATGCACAGTGGAGGTAAGTATGATATGTTTGTTATTTAAAAAAAAAAAACTTTTTACAACAAAGTTACACACATGGACTGCTCATGTAGATGACACCCTGGACAAACTCATGTAAGATGGCAATTCAGTAACAACATGAGAATTATGTACTTTAGCTATTTGCATATTACAGTAACTGTATATTAGGTTGTCAAAACCTAATATACAATATACATTCTGTTCCCATGTCAATTAGAGAGAGTTTTCTCTCACTGGGCATGCTGGGGAGGGATATATCTTGGACGGAGGTCAGGAGGTCAGGTGTTCAGGGGCATTTGCGGCGTGGGGTCCCGAAGTCGGGGTGCGGCACCCACCTTCAGGGTGTGCGCATCCAGGGACCCTGCCGGCATGGCTTACCTGGCCGGGCTTCGGGCCTTATCGAGTCTCAACTGGAGACAAAACTGAGGGGACCCCAGTGGCTCACTGGGTTCCCGTTGCCGTGGAGAAGATCTTTTCTAAGGAGAAGGTTACTGGGAGGATTCGCTCTGTTCGGACGTTCTAAATCTTTTACATGTTATTGGCCCCTGGCAGGGGCTTAAAGTCGAGTCAGCGAAACTCGTTCGTCTCAGCTAGAATTTAAGGTGATGTCCCGGCTGCTGTCTGAGAGAGAGAGACCGGCCCGGGAGACACGTGAGGTGCGCTGATTGGTGACGTGTGGGCTCCCTGTTCTTTTTCAAGAGCTAATCTCTGCTACACCTATATCCAGGCCTGACATCTAGAGTTCTTTCCTTCTCATCAACCTGTTCTTCCTTCATCAAGTTGATGTTCGGCAATGTTGGCCTGGAATTAAAGCATTGAGAAAACCTTTATTCACTGTGTGGACACTCAATCATTATCTGGTATTTCTGGTGCATCCCTAGACAAAAAGTGAGAGTGACTTAATTTGCCGATCCCATCATCAAACCAGCGGTTTCTTCGGGGGTGAGCGCTACATGGTGAATCATAATTTTTTTTTTAAAAAACATGAGCTATTTTACTGCTGATCTTAAAGCGTGGAACTTCCGCTCATCTGATTCCACCCCCCTCCAGTGCTACAATAAGCACCTTTTGGGGGGAAGGTTGGAAAGGATACCTGTTTGTGACAGGTTTTCTTTTCCCACTTACAGGAGTCCAGGGCGCGGCCCGTGATGTCACCGTGGGGCTCCCTCCTCCTCCCCCAGCCGTTGGGCCAATAGGAGAGAGAAGCGGGCCTTTCGCATGTGCAGTAGGGTTCCTGGCATGAAGCCGAAAGGCTACACTGCTGTGTTCCATTACCCGCAATGGCGGCGGCAGCACTCGACAGCTGATGTTCCCATCAGCTGCGGGTGCCGACGTCTCTGAACTCCAGGACAGGTAAGTGTCCTATTATAAAAACCAGCAGCTGCAGTATGTGTAGCTGTTGGCTTTTAATTTAAAACATTTTGACCGCAACACCGCTTTAAAGCTGTTGATAATGTCTATTAGCAAGTATGGAGATGATTTATTTCCAAACATGTCCATTCTACTGATCAAGAAGACGTTGGTCCCCTTTGCTGTATGTGTCCTACAAGCCCATTTTGCAAATTGATTTGGGGTATCTGAAAATAATATCTTCAAGGCAATGGTCTAGGACTGGAATCTGGCCATCTGTAAACCATTATAATACTCGTCTTTTATAAAAATGTAAATGATAATTTGTTTGGTTGCTGGATCCTTTATGGGGTTCTAAAACCTGCTACTAAATCTGTGCCCATTTCTTGTCTCGTTTTGTGGCCCAAGCCATATTGCAAATATTTGGTGTGACTTCACTCTCTTGACCACATTAGCAAGTACTGATCCTTTGTTATACATTTTGGTTGTCAACTACACTGCAGAGTGCATGAGCATCATCGGAAATGTAGTGCAAAAAAACATCTGGAGTGCCAAGGTTCACCATCACTGAATTTATATGAATTTGCTTTGGTTAAATTAGTTGTGGTGGAGCGCCAAGGTGGGGGATAGATTTAGGAGGGTGCAATAATCTATAATATAATTGCAATGCTATGAGTGTACACGGTATTCTAAATATCTAATTATACTAAATATAATGATAAATGATTAAATACAAGTGCATAGGATTGAAGCTGACATCCATATGGTACTTACATTGTACAGTCACAAAAAGACAAATTGTCAGATCCATCCTCCATGCACCCCACCATCCCTCAACAGCCAAAAAGAAAAGGAGGGGAAGGGAAAAAGATGCCACCCCACTGAACACCCACACCAACAAGGACCACTTTGAAGAGTTAACAAATCCAGCCGAAGAGCAGTATCTATGGGTAAGTATGAGTGTGGTGGTAAATCTGGTCAGTGATTATTGCATGCAGCAACATCCGACAAGCTGATTGTACCCAAGTTGATCTATCAATCAGCTTGGGTACATTCAACCTGGCCATACATGGTTCGAATCTCGGGCAGTTCCTGCTGAACCGGCCGAGATTCAAAACGCTTATGACTGGCTTAACTCTCCTGATCTAGCAATTAGCTTCCCCACAGAGATTCACAATTGATTTTAATTCAATCCAAGTTTCTTGAAGTGGAGGGTAGCCTTGTGTGTTGAGAGCAGCCTAACCTGAGCCAGTGAGCTCTCCGAATGTTTTTGTCCTCTCACTACTTTGACTGATCTCACATGAAAAGTCCCAGAACCTCTTGAATGCTTTTTTCTTCATTGAAAAAACAGAGCATATCAGCTTCCATCTGCAGATTCTCATATTGATAATTTGGTGACAGATTACCTTTAAATGTACTTTCATATAATTTATGTTGGGCCACAAAATAAAGGCTCGTAACTAGAGTTGAGCGGACACCTGGATGTTCGGGTTCGGGTCCGAACCCGAAGTTTGAAAAAAAAGTTTGGGTCCGGGACCCGAACCCGACCCGAACTTTGAGCCAAACCCGAACCCCATTGAAGTCAATGGGGACTCAGACTTTTGACTACAAAAATGTCTCTAAAAAACAAAGGGAAAGGGCTGGAGGGCTGCAAATGGCAGCAAAATGTCGGGAAGGGCATGGCAAGTACTCTGAAAATAAATGTGGATAGGGAAATAAATTAAAATAACATAAAATAACATAAAAAAAATAAAAGTAAACCCCAAAAGAGTGAGAAAGATCTGGGGTTGCTACCTCATCCCTTTAAACCTGAACACAGAGTAATTACACAGGTTCTGGGGCTAATTTACTGTCGATAAGGCACCAAGTGAGTTTAATTAGCAGCACCTTAATCAGCCAGAAAACCTGTGTAATTAATATGTTTTTGCTTTTAAAGGGATGAGATGGCAACCCTAGAAAGATCAGAAAAAAAACAATGGCTGTGTAAGGCCGGCCCAGGGTCTATTCTGCACAAGGTACGGACAAATCCTCTGGGATCCATGCCTGGTTCATTTTAATAAACGTGAGCTTGTCCACATTGGCTCTGGACAGGCGGCTGCGCTTGTCTGTGATAACGCCCCCTGCCAGGCTAAATACACGTTCAGGCAATACACTGGCCGCAGGGCAGGCCAGCACCTCCAAGGCGTAAAGGGCAAGCTCAGGCCATGTGCCCAAATTGGAGACCCAGAAGTTTAAGGGGGCATAGCCGTCATTCAGTACGTGTAGGCGTGTGCACACATACTGCTCCACCATGTTGCTGAAATGCTGCCTCCTGCTAAAATGTTCCATATCAGCTGGTGGTGCTGTTTGTTGTGGAGTGCTGACAAAGCTTTTCCACATTTCGGCCATGCTAACCCTGCCTTCTGAGGTGGTGGCGGTGCCCCTGCTGCGTTGGTAACCTCTTCCTCCTCCTCTGCCTTTGCCCTGTGCTTCCACTGTGCCCCCGCTGCCAGGTGGGAATTGCACCAGCAGCGCGTCTACGAGCGTGCGCTTGCTTGTATATGAAAACAGCAACTAGACACCCCAGTTAAAATCTATATCAGACTAAACCGGTCGGGTTACAGACTTGCTAAAGTCTTTACTGCACTTTTTTTCTTTTCTGGAAATACTTCTGTCCACCCATCAAGGGGGAAAGTTGCTGTTTGCATATACAGTTTTTTTTCTTTTCACATGTGGTTTTATATATTTTTTTATTTGGTTCCTGTCACTAGTGTGATATATTGGAATATTGTATTGAATTTTTAATTAAAATTGCGGTTTACACTATGAGGAGCCATCCTTTTTCTTTTTCCCCTTCCTATGCTTGGGAGTGAGTGTGTACCATTACGGAGCCAACATAGCACGGAGCCATCCTCTGGAATTTTGGGAAACCATCTATGCCTAGGATCACCATCCTGACAACAACCTGATTAGGCAATCGGCCTACACAAGCCCTAAAGACCCCCCACCGCTGGTGAGCTGAGGGTCCATCTTATCCGGTAAGGGTACCCATCTATATTTCCACTATTTGAGGATTGTACTTTGGATCACACATCTCATTCAAGCACACTTGAATAGACATGTGCAGACTGGAATATTTCGTTTAGTTTTTTTCGTTTTCGTTTGCAAAATAAATTTATTTAGTTACTCCCGAAAATCGTTTTGATTTATTTAGTTTTTCGTTGGGGAATAGCTTTTGTCCGAAATACTTGGTTTCTGTCGAATGATCAAAAGAATATTCGACGGAACGTCGAATCTTTACGTCGAAACGTACATTTCCGTTCGAATATTCCGCCTACAAGAATTCTAATGTTGTATGACTAGTAATAATGTCGAATCAATTTTCTCATAAATCGAAATCTAATCTCTGTAATGTCGAATCTATTATTTCTATAGTGTCGAATCTTTTCTCTATAATGTCGAATCTTTTCCCTATAATGTCAAATCTTTTTCCTATAATGTCGAATCTTTTCCCTATAATGTCGAAAGTCTCTATATCGAATTTTTACCGCAACGAAAACGAAAATAAAGCATTTTTTATGTCGGATCTTTCGGTTTTCGTTTCTTGCGCTTTCGTTATCGTTTGTTAAAACGATAACGAAAAAAACAGATTTTCGGACGAAAATGCATTCTAACGAAAATGAATGCACATGTCTACACTTGAAGGAGGATACGTTCGTCACACCTTTAGGGTGTATGGACTGACTTTTTACTTGAGTGGTTGTCTTCACCAATTCACAGTGGACATTATGATATGTGTACAATGACATTGTGCATGTTTTCATTATATGATTTATCACTAGTTTTGCATTATCATAGATTTTTCCCACTAGCACTGTTTTCATAATGGGTCTGAACACTCATTTATTCGATTGATGATAAGGTGGAGGTGTTTTGATCAACCTCCCCTCCCTTGTTGAATAGTTGGAATCTATTTTACACTTAGAATTAGAATTTTCATCTGTTGATTAGAAACACACAAAGTTCTATTTCTATATTTATATTTAAGGCAAGGTTTGTGACACTTTTCACTGAGCCTACAGGAGAGCCCTCATATAGGGCACCCTTATTGGCGCTACACTTTACACACAGTTGTCACTAGGGTTGTCCCGATACCGATACTAGTATCGGTATCGGGTCCGATACCGAGTATTTGCGGGAGTACTTGTACTCCCGCAAATACCCCCGATGCCTAATCCGGATACTTTTTTTTTTTTTTTCCGGAGTGGGGGCGGAGAGAGAGCAGAGAGCTGGCGGAGAGCGGGCGGGAACCGATCGCAGAGGAGACTGAGGGGGCAGCGAGGAAGGCGGAGTGGAGGCGGAGAGGAAGTCGGAGAGGAAGCGAAGAAGAAAGCGGAGAGCAGAGCAGTCCCCAGGTATGTATAAAATCACACTGGATCATTGGAGAGCTGCTGCTGCTGCTGCCGCCGTCTAGCTGTTCGGCGCTTAAGCCAGGGAACATAACAGCTTTCATTTGAATAGCTGCTGTTCCCTGCCGGGCGTCGTCATGGCCCCTCCCCCTTGTCGGGCACTTTTCCCAGGATTGGACAGGTGATCTGTCTATCAAAGTGCCCGGACAAGGGGGAGGGGCCATGACGACGCGCGGCAGGGAACAGCAGCTATTCAAATGAAAGCTGTTATGTTCTGCTGAGCGCCGATCAACTAGACGGCGGGGGAGACATAACTGCATATGAGGGGGGAGACATGGCTTCATATGGGGGGAGTCATGACTGCATATGAGGGGGAGACATGGCTTCATATGGGGGGAGACATGACTGCATATGAGGGGGGAGTTATGGCTGCATTTGGGGGGGAGACATGGCTGCATTTGGGGGGGGAGACATGGCTGCATATGGGGGGGACACAAGGCTGAATTTGGGGCGCATGGCTGCATTTAAAAAAAAGTATCGGTATTCGGAATCGGCGAGTACATAAAAAAAAGTATCGGTACTTGTACTCGGTCCTAAAAAAGAGGCATCGGGACAACCCTAGTTGTCACCATAACAAATGTCCTCACTGAAGGATAAGCTCCATATTTTTTCTGAAAACAGCTGTCCCCCCAACATTCTGTATTTCTGGCCATAATTTGACGGGTGTCGTGGTAGATCACAATGATGAATCTATCTTGTGGGGGCACAGAAAGCCTTGAAAATGTTACTGAGATTCCAACTCTTACCTTCTCTATCAAAAACATTACAGAATAAAGTTTTGTTTATTCATACACTTTAAGAGAGAAGGGTCTCTTTAGGGATGTTAAGGAATTGGTTATGGCAACAGTTAAACAATGGGGTCAAGGTTCTCTTCTCCCATTGTGTCCTATAGGCCCCTCTCTCATCTGTGCCCTAGAGGCCCTACCAACATTTTCTTTCCTTCTTTCCTTTTTAACTTGCCCTTTCCAGTGTGTGCAGGTCAAAACTGGAAAAACTGGGATAGGGTCCCGTCGGCTTAATCATCAGCAAGAAGAAAAAGAAAAGAAGAAAGGAAAGTTTTTTTTTTCTTCTCTTGTTTGCTCTAATTGAGCATGAACCAGCTCACTGACCACCACGGGCAGTGTTCTGCAGCTTCTACCAGCGCAGAGAGACAATTGCATATAGTTATTTCTCCTTAGCCTTGCAGTTCAGAAAAAAAGTATATATTTCAGCACTTACTTTGAATGTGTCCCTTTGGAAGAAAAATAGGCTTCATCAGTGACTGTATATGCATAATTAATGTATATTGTATATGTTTTTCTTTTCCAATTTTTGGTTTTGTAGGTGGTTGACTAACTATCAAAAAAACTGTCAGAGAATGGGGCAGGATAGATAGATAGGAGTGTGAAAAAATTACTATGTATCACTGTACATAAGTGCACAAATTGATGTTTTAAAATATTTGTAATTTGCAATGTTCTTTCCTACTTTTCTTTGTAATGTAATGCAGATTCAGGTCCAGTATTCAGGCGTGAAAACCTTTTTATTGAGACACTGAGGACAGTGTCTATTCGGGTGGGGGGAGTGTGTAGCGCCTGGTTACTAATGACTCTTATCCAAATTACAATGTTCAAATAGGGTCTCTGTTTCAGCTTGGCTGTGCTGTGGGCTCATTCTGTTGTTACTGGGGTGCTATCCCACCCCAGGGTAAGGTGGCAGCAGCAGAGTCGAGACTTGGGTGCTCTTTTCCAGCAGCCAATCAGGAGGGAGTGTCCTCGCTGGGCATGTTGGGAGAGGCTACTTATCGGAGAGATGCCATTGAGTCTGGGTTTTCTTCCAGTGTGGCGCCCACCATTAGGATGACCACATCACGGCACCCCGGCTTTATGGCCTAACTGGTCGGGCCGTGCGTGCCACTCGGTGTTCCTGGTTCCCGAACCATGTTGTTCCGGAACGTTTGAGCAATGGCGGGGACCCAGTGATCAACTGGGTTCCCACTTTTGAAGATCCCAAGCGGTAGAGCTGTTCAATGGGGAGTCTGTCTGAGGAGCGCCAATGAGAGGCTGGTGGTCCAAAGGGATTGCGACAAACCACCAGGGATCAAGGTAGCCGAACACTGAAGAATTGATCACATGTCAGTCGGTACCTGGGCGACGTTAAGAAGGAGATCCAGGCGTAATTCTTCCGAGAAGGGGGTCTGTGGCAGAGACTTTTCCTCAAAAGGTTTGAGTGATACTCCGGCTGCCAGGTCAGTGAGAGAGGCCTGTCCAGGTACGCTAAGCCCACTCAGGTAGGAGTGGTGCGAAAAGTGTTACGTATGGGAGCAGGACTGTTCCAAATACTACTGCTGAATCTGCTGTTCTCCTTCTTTTTCCAAACTCTATCCTTTTATCACCAGTTCATTGTTTTTACTCAGCTGGGTAATAAAGAGCACAGAAAAGACACCCACCCAAAACAAACCAGCAGCTCCTCCGTGGGTAGTGCTACATAAGGATAATACACAAAGCAGGTGCGCCCTGTTTTCTTTTTTTCTCCTACATAGTTTTGACTCCTTTGCTCTGTACAAGTTTTAACCCCCCTACCCAAATTTGTCCATGATGCACACTGTCTGCAGGTTAAGGAAAGAGTGGTTGGGGTCAGGCACTTGCCCTGTCAAGTGGGGGGGGGGGGCTATCAGGTAGGTTGTACCTAACATTGGCCCTGGCAAAAGCACACAGCAGTCAGTCAGCAGCTGTTTTAAGCACCAAACTAAAAATTGATCATTGAGTCCACATATAGTATGTTGTTTAATGCTTTCACATTTTCCAAGCACAAATGAAGAGAGTAATGGGGGGCTGAGGTACAGGCCCTGAAATTCATTGGCTTTGCAAACAATTTGTCATTGGAATAACCTTTTATTTGAAATGTACTATTACAATTCTAAATTCCTCAGATTTAAATTTTCGCAGGTTATTCTTTTCCAGATTCTCCCTTCCTTCTTGTTTTATAAAACCATTGTCAGGAGGAAAGGAAGTGCCTTGGATAGCCATAGACGGACAGGACAGGACAGCCACTCTATCTAATATTAAGAATTTTTTTTGGGCTGGACTTACACTTTATGAACTGACAATTAAAAATTATGTTTGTACAGTAGTTACAATTCATGGGAGAACCGATTCCCCAAGGACTTAGAAACATATATGCCAGGAACTTAATTAAACTTTAAAACTGCTTGTTAAAAATATTTTTTTAATGACCTCTGGCCATCTATGCCAGTATGTAGTAATTATAACACAAGGGAATTTTGAGTCTCCCAGATGACAAAGAACAGGTGAATTCTAAACAGGTTGAAGCTATATAAGGTACATGGTATAAAAAAAATACTCTGTCCATTAAAAAAAACTTACACTCGACAGACAGCATTCAGGTATTTTATGTTTTAAGATTCAAACAGAAAACACAATGACACCTATTTGAATATTAAAAGGTGAGTTTATCCAATTTAAATATGTGTAAGTAAAGGAAACAATTTTAAACTAAAAGTCTAGTTCAGCATAATATTGTGTATTTGAAGAACTTTCATCACTCCATCTTTTAAATGAAGGAAAACGTATAGCTGTACACAGGCTGCTGTTGCTCACCTCATTCTGCAAAAACTGGTTGCCTGGCTGTCTCTGGCTTAAAAAAACTTATAGTGGTTTGGGGTTTATTGCATTTTTATTTTGGATTGTTTTTAAATATATATATATATAGATATATATATATATATAGATATATATATATATAGATATATATATATATATATATATATATATATATATATCTATATATATCTATATATATATAGATAGATAGATATAGATCTATATCTATATATATATATCTATATATAGAGATATATAGATTATATATATATATATATATATATATATATATATATATATATATAGATCTATATAGATATAGATATATCTACAGTTAGGTCCATATATATTTGGACACAGGCACAATTTTCATACTTTTGGCTCTGTATGCCACCAGAATATTATTAAAATAAAACAGTCCAAATGAATTTTGAAGCGCAGACTTTTAGCTTTAATTCAATGGGTTGAACATAAATATCGAGTACAAATTATTCACAGTCCCCCCATTTTCAAGGGCTCAAATGTAATTGGACAAATGAGTATAATCATAAATAAAATGTTAATTTTTTATATTTTGTTGAGAATCCTTTACTGGCAAAGACTGCCTGAAGTCTGGAACCCATGAACATTACCAAAGACTGGGGCCCAGATTCACAGAGCAATTACGCCTGCGCAACAGGAGATGCGCGGCGTAGGTCGAAATGTGCGCGTGCGTTTCGATGCACGGCATCCCCAGAACGAGATACGCAAAAAATCTACTTTTTTTTGTCCCGCGTAATTTCGTTAGACTGGCGCATCCGTCCGCGCAAAAGTGCGCTAGACAGACCATTGATTTGCTAGTCAAATATGCTAATGAGGGACTTACGGGGATCCACAAAAGAACGTTGGGGCAGCGCAGGTGACGCAGTGTGCGCAACAGCAAAATGTCCTGTCTAAAATTAGAGCATATAAAAGCTGGTCTAAAAAGAGAAAAAAAGTCTACTTGTTAGATAAAGCAACACTGTTAGTGAGGAGCTCAGCAGTCACACGTGTTGCACAACAATCTGTATGCCAACATGCCAGGGGCATCGTCGCACATAGCTATACTACTGACTTTAGATGAACAAAGAAGGATGAGGGCACGGAGGATGGCACGCAGGATGGCACGGGAGAGGATATACCGCACCCGCATAGACCTGTTTGGCATGAGTGATTCTGAGGTGTTTCGCATCTTCAGATTCACCCCTCATGTCATCCTGGAATTAACCACAACCCTGCAGGAGGACATCACCAGCCCAACACACCGCTCACATGCAGTGCAGCCACTGGTCAAGGTCATGGCAACACTTGCCAGTGGCTCTTTTCAGCGTACAAGTGGAGTGGTGGCTGGGATGTCACAATCCTCCATGAGCAGATGTGTGCACCAGGTTGTCCCTGCAATCCTCAGACGCATGGCCAACCAAATCATCAAACCCACCACTGAGGACCTGCGGCTGAAGGCAATGACAGATTTCTACAGAATTGCCAGATTCCCACGCACTGTGGGGGCCATTGATTGCACACATGTGGCACTCCAGCCCCCCCCATGAGACAGAGCACATGTACCGCAATCGGAAGCATTGGCATTTCATCAACGTACAGGTGATAGTCGATGCCCAAGGCCTCATATGGCACGTCCGTGCCAAACACCCAGGGTCCAGCCATGACAGCTACATATACAATCAAAGCCACATCCGAATGGAATTCGATCAGAACGTGTATGGGGACACCTGGCTGGTTGGTGAGTGACATGGGTGGCAGGCATGACTATCCCCTCCCATGATGCACACATCACAAGGGGCACATGCATGACTAACATCCCCCTGTCTTTTCCCTTACAGGTGACTCTGCATATCCACTGGGACCCCATCTCATGACTCCTATCCGGAACCCCCAAACCCCAGGAGAGGAAAGATACAATCAAGCACATGCCCAAACACGAGCAGTGGTGGAGCGCACCTTTGGCCTCCTAAAGTCACGTTTCCGATGCCTGGATAAGTCTGGGGGTACCCTCTTGTATTCCCCAAACTTTGTGTGCCAGATCATCGGTGCATGTTGCATGCTGCACAACTTCGCAGAAAGAAAGGGCCTGCAGATTGACCTACGTGATGACCTGACCCCTGAACCAGACAATCCCCCCCTAACCGAGGCTACCCCGTCTTCTGAGGTAAGAGCAGCCAGGAGACAGCTCACATTGGGCATATTTGCACGTTAAACACACACATTAATCATGGCACAATGAGAATGCATGCATGCACACGACTGTGGTCCCTAGCACACACACCCCACATCCACATCAAATTGGATTGGCACCAGTCCACCATGCTGGACTTGTGAGCAGCAACGCCACGCCAAGGCTCCAATTATGTCACTGTACATTCATACACCATTCACACGGACCTGGGGATCACGTCTCCCTGGTCCTGGGGAACCCTTCTCCACCAAAATTGAGGGTGACACCCCTTTTCCGGCAGGAATGTCACCCCCACATTCAAACAGCATTCACAACCCAAAAAAGAAAAATACCCAGCAAAATCAAAAATTTTCCAGCAAAAAAAAAAAAGAGGGGAAAAAAAATTATTGCCCATTACGTGAGCCACGCCTGGGGTGCCCCCGGCCACGGCCCCGGCTCCTCAGGGGAGACTCATGGGGGAGGGGGAAAACCGGGGAAGGAGGAGCAGCCCCTGATCTCTGCCCACCTGGCGGCCTGCCCTCCAAGGCCACGGCTATTCTGTCCAGGGCAGCACCAAGTGTTGCCGTGTTGGCCTGGATAGCCTGGGTAAGGGCCCTCACATCCTGCCCAACGCCTGCTGATGTCGTCTGCAGTTCGTTTAGGCAGGTTGTGAAAGCCCGGGAGTGGGAGTCCAGGTTCCCCAGCGTATCCTTGATGGAGGACAGACTCTCCTCCATCCACACCAATGTCTGGCTGACCTGTCCCAGATGGCGGGTCTGGAGGAACTGGTCCCTTCTCAGAGTGGCGGGCAGGAGATCGGCCAACCCCCTGGTGTTCTGGGATGAAATCCTGCCTCCAGCTGATGCTTGTGGCTGGGAAAAAGGGGAGGCCCTTGGGAGGGGAGCCATGTTGGGGGAGGAGGGGGGGGGCTCCCCCTTAGGGAGGGCTGCCTGCTGCCAGCCAGAGGGGAAGAGTCCTCAAAAACCAAACGTCCAGTGCCTGACATGGACTCCTCCTCCTCATGATTCTCCTCCTCCTCTAGAACCTCCTCCTCCTCTTGAACCTCCTCCGTGGACTCCGGCCTTGTTGGGGGGGCCTCATTAGGCTGCTGTCCTGGGGATGGTGCGGTCAGGCCAGATGGCCCTGCACCCTCCTGCACATCTTTGGATGACACAAAACATTCACAGGTTGGAGGATCCACACACTTGCCACATATTCCCTTTCACCCCCTCCCCCACACATGCTACACACCTGATATTAAAAAAAAAACGTACCTGGCACCACGGGCTCCGGACTTGAGTCAAAGCCGGGCAGGCCCTCAACTTCATGCCGATGAAAGGTCAGGGCCACCGCACGCTCCTCCGCTGTCAGCCTAATAGGGCATGGTGGGCCCCCTCCTGTGCCCCTGGCATGGGCATGCATTCTGGCCAGCTTCTGTTTGACCAGACGCCGGAGGTCATTGATTTTTTTGTCAATCCCAGACCAAGTCCGTGTCTCCCCCTCCCCCGCTGAATTGACCTGCTCAGTGATCATATCCAAAATCTCCCTCCTCCTGGCCGGGGTGGTGTTGGCACTGTCCGGGCCGTGGAGGAAACGCCCATAATCGCTAATGGCCCGGGCAAGAATTCTTTTTTCCCCCACAGTAAAATTGAGCATTTTTTTCTTTCTCTCTGTCATACTTCCCAAAAAACTCACTCCCAGTCAGCAAAAATCACTCACAAAAACAAGCACAACCAATCAAGCAAGAACACACACAAATCTAACACCCAAAAAATCACACTAGCACTCAGCAAGAAACAGTCACAAAAACAAACAGCAAAAAAACAGCAAGAAAACAAACGAACAGAAATATATCAAACAAACAGTCACTCAAACACTTATCAAAAAACACTTTCAAAGATCTACTAACAAACACTTGATCACACAGAACACTAATCTGACAACTACAAAACACACCACAATGAACAACAGGACAAAAGCACTTGGTTAAATGGGAAGGGACAAAGGGATGTACTTTTGCAATGCAAGTGCGTTTGTCTCTGTCAATTTATGCTGTTTGCCTAGTTCACAATGTTACCCTAGTCCATTTCCAATTTCACTGATTGCGCCGCTCCCGAGTTGTGAGCATGCGCACAGCGGAGCTGACCATGGTCTCCTTCAAGCGCGCATGCGCGAGCCGGCCGGCCATTCATTTGCATGGGGTCACGGCTCATTTCAATGTAACACGCCCACGTCCTTCCCAATTTGTATTACTCCGCCTTACGCCTATGAAAAAACGTTACGCACGCGCAATTTTCTGCGCAAAAGCTACGAGAATAGGGTGATTACGCGGCAAAATTGCGCAAGTCTAACGTAAAGGCGGTGTGCTACGCCGGTCCAATAATGCGCAGATGTACGTGAATCTGGGCCTGGGTTTTTCTCCTTTCTGATGCTTTGCCAGGCTCTAACTGCAGCTGGCTTCAGTTGTTTTTTTGTTTGTGGGTCTTTCTGCCTTTAGTTTTACCTTCAGCAAGTGAAATACATGCACAATTGGGTTGAGGTCAGATGATTGAATCGGCCATTGCAGAATATCCCACTTATTTTCCTTCAAAAGCTTATGGGTTGCTTTTGGAGTGTGTTTTGGATCATTGTCCATCTGTACTGTGAAGCGCCGTCCAATCAACTTTGCTGCATTAGGCTGAATCTGGGCTGACAGTATATCTATAACCACTGCAGAATTCAATTCATCCGACTGCTTCTGTCTTCTGTCACATTATCAATAAACACCAATAATAGGGTGCAAAAAGTGCAAAAAGCATAATACATACAGTACACTATAGTCTTACAGATTACATTACTGCATCAAATTATTTCACCTCCCCTTTGTCCCTAGTGCTTTGTCCAGTACCATGAAAGCAGTTTTATATTATATATACTGGTTTTTTTTTTTTCAATTACTGCATGTACTTTTCTCCAAAAAAATTAATAAAGAAAATAAATCTAACTAAATAAAAAATCAGGATCTTGTTTTAAAGTTTTAAAGAAACTGAAATCTCTAAATATGACAAAGGATCCCTTTTACTTTTCCATCCCAAGAGAAGCTAGTAAAGAAATAGTTCAGAAAATATCCCATGAGCCCATGAATACCAAAACAATAAAAAAAAAAAAAAAAATTGCCCACACATTCTGGCAGAAGATTTTTTTCACGGAAAGTTTTTTTTTTGTAAAATAACATTCTGCATTGCGAGTTAAAGATTATACAAAGTGAACCTATTCTTAAATGCCTAAAAGGTAAAACATGTTTCAGCATCTATGGTCAGTGGGGGTCTGTAGCTGGTGTTGGTTGCAAAACAATGCCCCATTATCGATGGTCAGTTGATGGAGTAATAGTGGTCTATAAATAAAAAATATATAAATCACGCTACCCCCTAACCATGTGATGAGCTTAATAAAAAGGTAAATCAGCAAAATTGGAAATACCAAAGAGTCAAAACAGTGGTATACAAATGTATAACTAATGGCATATAATAATATGATACTTAATATGTCCAATAGTATAAAGCATCTCATGCCAGTTGGTAACTATAAAATATAAAGTAACCATGTTGTTAGAGAACCTTCGTGAAAAAACAGCATCATAAAGGTCAAGGAACACATCAGACAGGTCAGGGATAAATTTGTGAGAAGTTTAAAGTAGGGTTAGGTTAAAAAAAAAAAAATATCCCAAGCTTTGAACATATCAAGGAGCTCTGTTCAACCTTCATTCGAAAATGGAAAGGTTATGGCACAACTGCAAACCTACCAAGACATGGCCGTCCACTTTAACAGACAGGCCGGGCAATGAGATGATTAGTCACTGAAGCAGCCAAGTGGCCCATGGTAACTCTGGAGGAGCTGCAGAGATCCACAGCTCAGGGGGGAGAATCTGTCCACAGGACAACTATTAGTCATGCTCTCCACAAATCTGACCTTTATGGAAGAGTGGCAAGAAGAAAGCCATTGTTCAAAGAAAGACCCATTTTCAGTTTGCGAGAAGCCAAATTGGGGACACAGCAAACATGTGGAAGAAGGTGCTCTGGTCTGGTACTATGTGTGGTGGAAAACGATCACCCTAAACACACCAACCGTTAAACATGGTGGTGGCAGCATCATGTTGTGGGGATGCTTTTCTTCAGCAGGGACAGGAAAGCTGGTCAGAGTTGATGGGAAGATGGATGGAACCAAATACAGGGCAATCTTAGAAGAAAAAGAAAAAGAAGAGTCTGCAAAAGACTTGAAACTGGGGCGGAGGTTCCCCTTCCAGCAGGACAACAACCCTAAATATACAGCCAGGGCTACAAGTAAATGGTTTAGATCAGTGATGGCAAACCTTGGCACCCCAGATGTTTTGGAACTACATTTCCCATGATGCTCATGCACTCTGCAGTGTAGCAGAGCATCATAGGAAATGTAGTTTCAAAACATCTGGGGTGCCAGGGTTCGCCATCAATGGTTTAGAATAGATCAAAGCATATTCATGTGTTAGAATCGTCCAGTCAAAGTCCAGACCTAAATCCAATTGAGAATCTGTGGCAAGACTTGAAAATTGTTGTTCACAGATGCTCTCCATCTAATCTGACAGAGCTTGAGCTATTTTGCAAAGAAGAATGGGCAAAAATGTCCCTCTCTAGATGTGCAAAGCTGGTAGAGACATCACCAAAAAGACTTGCAGCTCTAATTGCAGTGAAAGGTAATTCTACAAAGTATTGACTCAGGGGGGCGCCATACAAATGCATGCCACACTTTTCAATTTTTTTTTTGTAAAAAAAATTATATTTTCCCTACCACTTTACTATTATGTGCCACTTTGTGTTGGTCTATCACATAAAATCCCAATAAAATACATGTATGTTTTTGGTTGTAACATGACAAAATGTGGAAAATTTCAAGGGGTATGAATACTTTTTCAAGGCACTGTAGGTGAAAATGTTTTGAAACAGCAGCGAGCCAATCACATAAGGCTGCATTCACACTTGAGTGGAGCAATTTTCAGGCGTTAATATTTGAGAGTTTTGAGCGTATTTAGAAGTGTATTACAAGCGTTTTACAGCTTCTAGTGTTTTTACTTAGCCAATAGAAAACACTATGGGGAAGAGAGGTGGAGGAGGTTAGGAATGGAGAGATGCTGTTTGAGTAGAAAAAGTGCTACAAAAAACTAGTAAAACATTTGTTTTCAGGTGTTTCCAGTTGAAGTCTATGGTAGTGTTTCTCAATTCCAGTGCTCAAGGTGCTCCAACAGGTCATGTTTTCAGGATTTCCCTCAGATGAAACGGCTGTGGTGATTACTAAGGCAGTGAAACTGATCAAATTACCTGTGCCAAATAATGGAAAGCCGGAAAAAATGACCTGTTGGTGTACCTTGAGGACTGGAATTGAGAAACACTGGTCTATGGGGCCAAATCTGCCTCCAATCTGCCAAAAAGAAGCTCACATACTTTTTTGAGTGACAGGCATTTTGCTACAGGTGACAGAATGCTCAGATGTGAACAGGGACATGAAAATGAATGGAATTTCCCTTGCCAAGTGTTTTAGAGCTTCAGGTGTGAATGAGGCCTAAACAGGATATTATTTTTACAGGAGAAGGTAAGACACAGCAAGATTAATTTACTAAATGAGTATAGTGGAACCTTGGTTTAGGGGTAACTTGGTTTGAGAGCGTTTTGATTTGCAAGCAACTTATTTTTTGTAAATTCTGATTTGGTTTGCGAGTGTTGACTTGCAAGACGAGTAGAATTCAAGTTAAATAGGCCTGCAGTACCTCATTTGGCCTGAGGTATGGGGGTACAGGAGCCGAAAAAAGCCGAACATTGGCCTGCAGTACCTTGTTTGGCCTGATGTACAGGGGTGCAGGAAACGAGCCGAGGTGTCCTCCGGCCTTTTCGGACGTTTTTGGCGCTCTCTGGCACCCCCCACCTCTGGCCACATTTGGTATTGCATCACATTGAAGTCAATGTGGAAACAAATTATTTTCATTCCCATTGACTTTAATGGGAAAACTTGCTTTGATATGCGAGTACTTTGCATTACGAGCATTCTCCTTGAACGGATTATGCTCGTAATCTGAGGTTCAACTGTATAACCTGTTCAATTTGTAAAGGATACCCAATCATGCAGAAGAGAAAATGAAAATACTTGATTTTTGCTTTCACGTGATTGGATAAAGCATTCTCATTCTGAAAAAAAAAAAATTTACTTTGAAAAATGAACATCCTCTTCTCCTTTCGAAAATGTTCTTTAGTGTACAAAGCATCACCATATGAAGATATATTAAAAACATTCTTGGACAGTTTTATAAAATCTTTAGAGCTGAATCAGATAAGTAACTAAGCTACAAAAAAAAAGATCTGTAGCAATATTATATCATTTAATTTTTAACAAAATTGAATTCTAAGTTGTATATTTTGCTATATGTCTCACTTTATTTGCTAATGTACATCTTTTTCAACAGTGCAGTGACACTTTTTTTAATTATTATACATTTATTTCATAGTGTTCATTGTCTTTCATTGACCATTGTAATTTTTTACTCCTTTTCCTTGTTTCTTTGCTCATTCTAAAATAAACTTTGTGACATATAAAGAAAAAAAAGCTATGCAGTTCCCCAATCACAGTACGGTTAATGAGATTATGTTAGTTGGATTCCCAGGCCTACAACGATATAGCGTTTTATTATTCGTAGCTCTTCTTTGCATCTACATATTTATCATTGCTGGAAATATTCTCATCATCTTTGTAATCCGAAGAGAGCCATGTCTTCACTTTCCAATGTTCTTTTTTATTGGGGCGTTATCAGTTACAGAGATTTGTTATACTGCTGTCTTGATTCCAAAGATGTTGGCTGATCTCCTTGATGATGAGAAGAAGATTTCCCTCACCGGGTGCCTTCTACAAGCCTATTTTGCACATGTACTAGGAGCATCTGAAGCCTACATCCTCGCGGTAATGGCCTTTGATCGATATCTGGCCATCTGTAAACCATTACACTACTCGTCTATTATGAATACCAAATTGTATGTTAGTTTGATTACTGGATCCTTTATTCTTGGCTTTTTATTGCCCATTATTGAAGTTGTGTTAATTTCTCATCTCCCCTTTTGTGGTCCTAACCGAATTGAAAATGTCTTGTGTGACTTCCCTCCCTTGATCGCTTTAGCATGTACCGATCCCACATTCTATGTCTTGGTTGAGTTTTTCGTCAGCTTTTTTATCATTTTCACAACTTTCCCTTTGGTCGTACTTTCTTATATGAGGATAGTTTATGTTATTTTGAAAATTAAAACCAAAGAAGGGCGTCAAAAGGCATTCTCCACTTGTGGAGCCCATCTCATCGTTGTTGCTCTCTTTTTTAGTAGTGCTTCGTTTATGTACATACGAGTTTCAAAAAGTTCTTCTGTAGACTATGACATGACGGTGGGTCTCACCTACGCTATCTTTACCCCCCTAGTTAACCCTATCATATATGGTTTGAAAAATCATAAAATAAAAAAGTCAATACACAAAAATGTATGCCTTTGCTAGTTGTAAATTTAAAAGTATAACTAAAGACAAATACAGTCTCTCTCTCTCTCTCTCTCTCTCTCTCTCTCTCTCTATATATATATATATATATATATATACACAGTACAGACCAAAAGTTTGGACACACCTTCTCATTCAAAGAGTTTTTTTTATTTTCATGACTATGAAAATTGTAGAGTCACACTGAAGGCATCAAAACTATGAATTAACACATGTGGAATTATATACATAACAAAAAAGTGTCATATTCTAGGTTCTTCAAAGTAGCCACCTTTTGCAGCAGACACATCTCTAGAACAACTGATAAGAGGAGACTGTGTGAATCAGGCCTTCATGGTAGAATATCTGCTAGGAAACCACTGCTAAAGAAAGGCAACAAGCAGAAGAGACTTGTTTGGGCTAAAGAACACAAGGAATGGACATTAGACCAGTGGAAATCTGTGCTTTGGTCTGATGAGTCCAAACTTGAGATCTTTAGTTCCAACCACTGTGTCTTTGTGCGACGCAGAAAAGGTGAACAGATGGACTCTACATGCTTGGTTCCCACCGTGAAGCATGGAGGAGGAGGTGTGATGGTGTGGGGGTGCTTTGCTGGTGACACTGTTGGGGATTTATTCAAAATTGAAGGCATACTGAACCAGCATGGCTACCACAGCATATTGCAGCGGCATGCTATTCCATCCGGTTTGCCTTTAGTTGGACCATCATTTATTTTTCTACAGGACAATGACCCCAAACACACCTCCAGGCTGTGTAAGGGCTATTTGACCAAGAAGGAGAGTTATGGGGTGCTGCACCAGATGACCTGGCCTCCACAGTCACCGGACCTGAACCCAATCAAAATGGTTTGGGGTGAGCTGGACTGCAGAGTGAAGGCAAAATGGCCAACAAGTGCTAAGCATCTCTGGGAACTCCTTCAAGACTGTTGGAAGACCATTTCAGGTGACGACCTCTTGAAGCTCATCAATAGAATGCCAAGAGTGTGCAAAGCAGTAATCAAAGCAAAAGGTGGCTACTTTGAAGAACCTAGAATATGACATATTTTCAGTTGTTTCACACATTTTTGTTATGTATATAATTCCACATGTGTTAATTCATAGTTTTGCTGCCTACAGTGTGAATCTACAATTTTCATAGTCATGAAAATAAATAAAACTCTTTGAATGAGAAGGTGTGTCCAAACTTTTGGTCTGTACTGTACATATATATGTTATGTTTGATTACTGGATCCTTTATTCTTGGCTTTTTATTGCCCATTATTGAAGTTGTGTTAATTTCTCATCTCCCCTTTTGTGGTCCAAACCGAATTGAAAATGTCTTGTGTGACTTCCCTCCCTTGATCGCTTTAGCATGTACTGATCCCACATTCTATGTCTTGGTTGAGTTTTTCGTCAGCTTTTTTATCATTTTCATATATATTAGGACTGTTACTTCTTAAAATTTTCGTGTTCAATTAATCGTTTTTTTTTAATCGATTAATCGACTAATTTAGATTAATTATAAGTTAGAAAGCACATACAGATCCAACTACTTTTAGCTGATCTCCTTGCAGTGCAACTCTGCGTTAGTCAGTGGTAAATGTGGTATACACCATATACAATCACCCGACACTACTTAGTTTTCACAATCCATGACTTAACTTCACAGTTTACACAAATACGTTTTAGATTCAAACTGTAGCACTGACGTAAGTAATTTTTTTCTTATTAAACCTTAAAAAAAACATAGAAAGTTAGTTTAACTTTAATTATAAAACGTATCTAGTATATTGACTGTCAGTCACTTTATAGGGCCAGATTCATGAAAGGTTACGCTGGCGGATCGAGTGATCCGCCAGCGTAACAGTGGCTTTGAGCCGGCGTTTCTGTTTTCTGTAACCAGAAAACAAGAAACGCCGGGTTGAAGTTCCGATGCGATGAGCGTAACTGAGTTTCGCCATCGCATCGTTACTTCAACTTAAAAATGGCGCCGGGGGCGTTCCCGCCGATTTACGCTCAAAAAATATGTTAATGAGCGGAAATCGGCAATTCACGATCGAAATCCGGCGCGACGCAGTGACGTTACGACGTTTCCGGACGGGATACGCGGCGCATAGATATACCTACATGGGGCTGGAGTATCCTATGTTAGGTATAGGCGTCGTCATCGCGTCGGGAAAAAAAAAAAAAAACGTCGCTTGCGTAAAACGGTCATGAATGGGAATGTGACGTCATTGACGTTCATTCACAGATTTTGGAGCATGCGCACGGGGATGTTTTGACACTCGACGCATGCGCAGTACGTCGGCGGCGGGATCGCGCGTAGTTAGCATACTACACGCCCCGTACCCGCGACATTTGAATTCCGCCGGCTCATTTGCGATGCGCTGCCGCAACTTTAGGAGCAAGTGCTTCGTGAATGACAGCACTTGCTCCTAAAAATTCGGCAGCGCAACGCAAATGAGAAGCGTTACTCCAGAGCAAAGATGCTCTGGAATACGTGAATCTGGCCCATAGTAGGCAAGTAGGCATCACTTTAGCCAGTCATGCAGACATACCAGAGTGTTTAAATTTTCTGGAAGCAGACATGATCGCATTTTATTTACAATTAACCCTGAAGAACTGAACAGTCTTTCGCACAGATTAGATGTTGCCAATACACAAAGAATTGTCTGCACAAAACTGTTAGGACAGGAAAACAATGTTTATTTGTGCCCCCTTCCCCTGATGGAGCCTGATGCATCCTCCTGCTCCACAGATGCAAAGGTACCTCAATCCAATGGGCGCAGTTTGCTCGCATCCAGCTGGGTAAGTCTCACTGTCCAGGCTGTCCGGAGAGGTCAAGAATTTTGATCGAGCAAAAGAATTTTGAACGATCAAAAAAATTAAAGATTAATTAAAAATTAAAGATTAAAGATTAAGGAATTTATCCTTAATTTACCCAGCCCTAATATATATATATATATATATATATATATATATATATATATAAAAATATATATTTTTATTCCTTCTCTTACTCCTTGGTGGAGGGAATGGGATGAGTGGCAGTGCTGCTGGAGGGTGGGATCAATAGCAGTGCTGGGGGGGAGTTCTGATTAGCTAACTTGGGTGCTCTTGATTAAGGTCATCTGCTGATCTGAGAATTGTAGTGGGGACTTTTAATGACAACTATAATCACAGGTAGTGTCATTCACTGTGTCTCCAGCTTCACTGTGTCTCAGACTTTGTGGTGTCTCACAGCAGTGACACTTATGCCAAAATCAGGAGATAGGGTCTCCTCCAGTCCCTCCCACTTCTCATTCCTCACCAGTCAGTTGACCTCTAGTCTCTGCCCCCCCCCCCCAGCAATGCCGTGAACTGAATGGGTGGCTGCAAAGAGGCTGAGTAGTCGGCTGTGGGCTCCAGATACAGCCCAGCTGGGCGGCCAAATGCTCTAGGGAAAGCCCAGCTGGGCGGCCGCAAAAAGGCTGGGAGAGCGGAGCGCGCTTTGGGAACAGCCAAGGATTCGGTGACCCCTGACAAATCATCATTCGACCCCCGGGTTGAGAACCACTGCTCTAGAATGTAAATATATTTTTCGTTTTGGAGTTGTTTAATGATAATGTTTTTTGCAAAAACAATACAGAAAAAAAATTGTAGAATGAAAATGAAATGATCCTGAGCAGAAGTATTGAACATTTTTTGGACTTTTTTTTATAGTGTTCGTAGTTTTCTGAGTGTTTCATCCTTTTAATTATCAAGGATTTTTAACTCCGCTTACTGTCATTTCCTTCTGCCTAGACAAATTTTGTTTGAAAAAGAAAATATCTGTAAGTAATCCTTAAAATGTAGCTTAACAAAGTATTCTAAGAGCCAATGTAGCAGAAGCTCTGGACATTTTTTTTCCACTGGGTGGCAGATACAGCAGTTTTTTGTTGGGATTAAAAGTGCCTTCAAAGATCTTAGGCGTGGTAGCAATTGCTGTTTTGTTAATGCTTTGGTTGTTATTTATGCATTGTTTGCATTGTTTGCATTGATCTCCAATGTTGTATTTCATTTTGTTTTGTTGTGCTAAAATAAAATGACACTGTGGTCATCCAACCCCAAAAATATATCTTTGTTGTCTGGTCATTTGGGATGGGGGAGGTGTTGTATTTGGGATACTGGGCTAGAGGTAATTGAGCCTCGGTACTCTGCAAGTCCCTGAGTCATGTACAAGGTATATACAGTATGCTTAGGAATACAAATGCAACACACAAAAGAACAGCATTTGTTTTTACAGAGGGCCTAGAATCTAATGTCTCTAAAATTCCTACAAGTGTAAATACAGGCATACCCCACTTTTAAGTACACAATGGGACCAGAGCATGTATGTTAAACGAAAATGTACTTAAAGTGAAGCAATACCTTTTTTCCTTACTTCTAGGGTGTAGTGGGGGGTCAAAGGGTGTAGTGGAGGTGTATGGGGCACAATGGAACAGGGCAAGCTAGGCTCTCGGCACTTCAGCTACTTCTACTGCGGCTGCAAAATGTCTGTACAGTACTTGCGAGGCACTTTACATACACTCGTGGGTATGTCTGCACTTGCGAGTGTACGTAAAGTGAGTGTACTTAACAGGCTTGTAAACCCTCGTGTTTTTTCACCTTAATGTTTTACTTACCTGAGCCCCAAATTTCCGTGAGCGTGATCCCGTGTCGTTCTCTCCACGGCTTCTCGGCTCTTCATTGGATTGATTGACAGCAGCACAGCCATTGGCTCCTGCTGCTGCCCATAAAAATCAATGACGTGGCCTTCGGGGGGGGGGGGGGGGTGGGTCGGGGGCCGAGTCATTGACTCGGTGGCTATGGATGCCGAGTTTATGACACGGGAGTGCGCCCACATGGTAACCCCCTCGGGAGGGAGCTTCCCAGAGGGGGTTATCTATTGCGGGAAGGAGCCACGAGAGCAGCCGTGGGACTCAAGAAGAGAACGATTTGTGCCACTGTGCAAAACAAATTGCACAGTGGAGGTAAGTATGATATGTTTGTTATTTAAATAAACTCAGTCATGTAAGATGTCAATTCAGTAACAACATGAGAATTATGTACTTTAGCTATTTACATATTAGGCCGCGTACACACGATCAAACATGTCCGCTGAAACTGGTCCACGGACTAGTTTCCGCGGACATGTTCGACCGTGTGTACGGCCTAGCGGACAGGTTTCCAGCGGACAAAAGTTTCTAAGCATGCTTAGAAACTTGTCCGCTGGAAACCTGTCCGTCGAACATGTCCGCTGGTTAGCCTAACCAACGGACCGAAATCCCCTGCATGCGTCGAATGGATTCGACGCATGCGTGGAAGCATTTTACTTCCTTGTTTTCGCACGTCACGGCGTCAATGTCACCGCCACGTCACTGCGTTGTCTGTCTGCGGGGATTTTGGTCTGATGTGTGTACACACATCAGACCAAAATATCCCAGGAGACATGTCCGTTAAAAACGGTCCGCGGATCGTTTTCATCGGACATGTCTCCTCGTGTGTACGCAGCCTTACAGTAACTGTATATTAGATTGTCAAAAGCATTTAACTCATGCCAAAGTTAAAAATAATGACCATTAAACCAGAGGGAGTGCCTCCCAGGTTTGTGTTACTTTTTCTGCTTAAAAATCAAATAAAAGAAGATTGAAAAAAAAATAATGACCATGTGATTTTGGCAGTAAACTTCCAGATCTCTTTAATATGCCATGGCTCTCCTCACCCCTTTTTTTTCAAATCTTATATTTATTTCAAGAAACATGGGGGCACGGTTCACAACAGCCATGGTTACATGCGAATGGCAAAAAGGCATCAGATTGGTAAAACATCAAAACATGTAATAAACTTAGCAGCCAGATACGATGATGTAGAGCATAACAAACATATATTTCAGTGTCGACTTGTACCGGTCGCCCCATGTTGATGTTGAAGGGTCAGGGGTGCACACCTACTCTTCCGAAGACCGGAGTGCCCATTCTCTAGCCGTTTAAGTAACAGCAGTGAGTGACCAGGTGATTCCCATCTAAACTTTTTAATTTATTATCCAACAGTGTCAGAACTAACACCCTTGGAGCTTCAGGAGATAAAAAAAAAAAAAAAAAAAGAGAAGGGAAAAAAATTGTAGAAAAACAGGGGAGCCCATGACTTGCCCCTTTTTAAATAGTAAAAAAAAGTCTAAGGCCTCGTACACACGAGGGGATATGTCCGCTGAAAACGGTCCGATGGACCGTTTCAGCAGACATCTCCGCTCGTGTGTATGGGCTAGCGGACAGATTTCTCCACCCGACAGATTTCAAAGCAAGCTTTGAAATCTATCCGGTGGGAATCTGTCCGCCCGACATGTCTGCTGGTTAGTACACTTACCAGCAGACATGTCGGCCCCCACCGCCGCCGCGCCGCTGCCGAATGGATTCGGCGCATGCGCGGAAGTGTTTTACTTCCTGGTGCGGTGACGTGGCGGTGACGCGGCGGCGTCAACGTCACCGCCGCGTCACCACTACGTCACCGCGCCGTCCGGCGGCGGGGAATTTGATCCGATGGTGTGTACACGCCATCGGATCAAACTCCCGATCGGACATATCCGATGGAAATGGTCCGCGGACCGTTTTCATCGGATATATCCGATCGTGTGTACGCCGCCTAAGGAAAAAGTAAACAAATATACAGTACTGTGCAAAAGTACTCCCAGATACCACCCAGTAAAGGCATTATTACCAACGTAACCTATTGTTGGCAAGGGACACCGATAACTAAGATGCGCCCAACCCATAATCCTCCAAAATGTTAACACAGGACTGCTTTCAAAGACCTAGAGACCCTGCCCACTGCTATGACATGAGAACAGAATGACCAGAACACCAAAATGTGAATTTATGTCGTTTTTCAGGATGTCGTCTTTTGTGTCATAAAAAATGATCGTGTGTACGCTAAAGCGACGGTTAAAACAACGTTTTTAAACCCGCACATGCTCAGAAGCAAGTTATGACACAGAGTTTACTAGGGTACTAGGGAATTCAGTCAAGTGATTGCCAGACCATTGTTCCTAATTTTTACTGACAGTCTACTGACTGGAATGGTACCAGCGGATTGGAGAAAAGCCAATGTAGCACAAATATTTAAAAAGGGCCCAAAATACATCCCTGGGAATTACAGACCAGTTAGCCTGACATCAATAGTATGCAAGCTCTTGGAGGGGATGATAAGGGATGATAAGGGACTATATACAAGATTTTAGTAAAGAAAACTGTATCATTAGCAGTAATCAGCATGGATGCTTGCAAAACCAAACTATTAACCTTCTATGAGGAAGTGAGTTGCTATCTAGATAAAGGAAGGCCCGTAGACATAGGGTATCTGGATTTTGCAAAAGGATTTGACACAGTTCCCCATAAAAGTTTACTGTACAAAATAAGGTCCATTGGCGTGGATTATGGGGTGAGTTGATGGAATGAAACCTGGCTACAAGGACGAGTTTAGAGGGGGGTGATACATGGGGGATACTCTGAATGGTCAGGAGTGGGTAGTGGGGTCTCACATGGTTCTGTGCTGGGACCAATCCTATTTAATGTATTCATAACTGACCTGGAGTATGGCGTAAACAGTTCAATCTCTGTATTTGCGGATGATACGATGCTAAGCAGGGCAATAACTTCTCTGCAAACCTTGCAAGAAGATCTGAACAAATAAATGGGGTGGGCAACTACATGGAAAATGAGGTTTAATGTAGAAAAATGTAAAATAATGCATTTGGGTGGCAAAAATTTTAATGCAATCTATATACTAGGGGGAGAACCTCTGGGGGAATCTAGGAAAAGGACCTGGGGGTCTTAGTAGGTGAGAGGCTCAGCAATGGCATGCAATGCCAAGCTGCTGCTAACAAAGCAAAATAGAATATTGGCATGTATTAAAAAAAGGGATTAACTCCAGAGATAAAGCAAAAATTCTACCACTCTACAAGACTTTGGTCTGGCCTCACCAGGAGTATGCTGTCCAGTTCTAGGCACCAGTCCTCAGGAAGGGTGTACTGGAAATGGAGCGAGTAGAAAGAAGGGCAACAAAGCTAATATTAGTTATGAAGAAAGGTTGCGAGCACTGAACTTATTCTCTCTGGAGAAGAGACGCTTGAGTGGGGATATGATTTCAATTTACAAATACCGTACTGGTGACCTCACAATAGGAATAAAACTTTTTCGCTGAAGGGAGTTTAACAAGACATGTGGCCACTCATTAAAATTAAAAGATAAGAGGTTTAACCATGAACTACATAGAGGGTTCTTTACTGTAAGTGCGGCCAGGATGTGGAATTCCCTTCCACAGGTGGTGGTCTCAGCAGGGGCATCGAAAGTTTAAAAAAATGATTAAATAAGCACCTGAACGTCCACAACATACAGGGATATACAAGGTAATACTGACATATAATCACACACATAGGTTGGACTAGATGGACTTGTGTCTTTTTTTCAACCTCACCTACTATGTAACTATGTAATTATGAATTATGTAATTAACTACCACAGCACTGTGATAGTACTTTGGGAACTACAAGCCGAGAGCCGCAAAGGATGTCGGGGCTTGTAGTTCATTCACACACAGAACTGTTTTCAAAAAGTGACAGCTAGTATGGGGAATTTCTCCCTGTAGTACTGTCACAGGGAGTGCAGGTATGAGCAGCGGCTGCAGCATTTAAAACATGTTATATGTTCCACCCTAAAAACAGGTGGAAGATGTAACATATTCCCAAAGGTGAACTTATCCTTTACCAAACATTTTGCATTATATTGACATTTGACAATGATTTACATGTAAATAATCTTGCCACCATATGCTAAGAAGAATCCATGTTCATATGAATATTTTGTATTATGTGTCCAAAGTGGCTGCCATATGTGTTAATTATGTATGCAGTCGGTGCATCCCGGTTGTGCTAATATTCATAAGTGCTAATATGTAATATTGAACTTTTCTCAGACAGGGTTAGATTTACTGAAAACACACTGCCTGGAGTCCCTAATGACGTACAATGTTGTTAATAGGCATGTGCCTTTGCCTATGCTTTAGGGCACGGGAGCTCAGGATCAGAACTTTTGACAATTTTACTCAAAATAATGTTGGGATTTGATTTCTAAAATATGCTCTCATTTCCACCAATCATAAATAAGAAATTGTTAAACGAATGTGGTTGATTGTGAAATAGTACATCCTCCAAGAAATATGGGCTTTTCAAACAGCAGTAACATTTATGAAATTGTTTTAGTTGGCTTCCCAAACTTGCAGCAATTCAGCATGTTTCTCTTTCTGTCGCTCCTTTGTATCTACTTATTCATCATTGCTGCCAACATTATTATCTTCTTTGTAATCCAGCGACAACCCTCACTACACAATCCCATGAACTTCTTCATTGCGGTTTTATCATGCTTGGATATTTGTTATACGTCCGTAACCATTCCAAAAATGTTGGCTGATCTTCTGGATGAAGAGAAGAAGATCTCCTTCCCTGGATGCATCCTACAGGCTTACGTTATACATTCATTTGGAGCTTCTGAGTGTTACATCCTCACAATTATGGGCTATGATCGTTATTTGGCCATCTGTAAACCATTACAATACTCATCTATCATGACTACCAGGATTTGTATTTATTTGGTCATTGACTGTTTTGTTGGAGGATTTTTAATCCCATTAATTGAAGTTGTTTTAATATCTCCTCTTCCATTTTGTGGTCCAAACCGTATTGAAAATGTCTTCTGTGACTTCCTTCCCTTGCTCTCCTTAGCATGCACAGATACAAAGTTCTATATAATGGTTGAATTTTGCATCGGCCTTTTCATACTGTTGATAATATCACTCCCTTTAATCCTTTTTTCTTACATCAGCATAATCCATGTTATTCTAAAGATGAAATCCAAAATTGGGCGCAAAAAGGCATTTTCCACCTGCGGAGCCCATCTAATGGTAGTTACACTGTTTTTTGGCAGTGCTGCTTTTGTTTATGTACGAGTTTCAGAAAGTTCCTTTGTAGACTTTGATAGGACTGTTGGCCTGACCTATGCTGTATTCACTCCATTAGCCAACCCTGTCATATATGGTTTAAGAAATCAAGAAATTAAAAAATCTATTCAAAAATATATATGCTTTCCTTAATGTACGTAAAATGACATCAACATTAAAATATCAAGATCCGTCTCCTTTGTATTAAATTTTATCTATTTTAGTATAACCACCAGTTTTGCCAGCTTGACAAGTTTGTAGCCAATAAAAGTTTAATAATGTCTTCTACTTCTTCAATTTGCACTTCTTCTACCAATGCAAATGCTTCTGAATATTATGTAGGCTTTTCAAAAAACTTTCTACTTTATAATATCTATTTATTGAATTTATCTATTTATAAAATGAATATATAGGAATGAATGCACTCTTTTTTCTACCGATTCTCCTTGCTTAGATGGGCCCTCTGGAGTTTCGATCAGAGATTCTGAAAGCACAGCTGCTTCTGCTGTGCTTGCTTTAAAAAACCTCATTAAAGCTGTAGTAAATCATGGCTGGCAAAAAAAAATTAAATCCCTTGTAAACGGCCTAGAATGAAGCCCTCCAGCGCCATGCTATACCCTCTGACAGGGCTCTTATCTTCACCCAGTCTTCCTTACGGGTTTTCAGGCTGTATGTATGTAAACCAGCAGCCAACCTTCTCCCGATCCTTGCTCTCAGCCAATGGCTTTTTTTCTGTGCAACCTGTGGGGTTGTATGAAAATAAACTGTAGTGTGTAACGGGCTTAGACAGTTGTCACCATAACAAATGTCCTCATTGAAGGATAAGCTCCATCTTTGTTCTGAAAACAGCTGTAAAATGCTTCCCCCAACATTCTGTGTTTCTGGTCGTTATTTGACGGGTGTCGTGGTAGATCACAATGATGAATCTATCTTGTGGGGGCACAGAAAGCCTTGAATTTTTTACTGAGATTCCAACTCTTACCTTCTCTATCAAAAACGATACAGAAAAAAAGTTTTGTTTATTCATACACATCTGTCTTCAGGAAGTCAGATCTTCTCAGTGGAACCAGGCTTTTGGGATAAGGAATCTCTCTTGAGTATGGATAATCTGTCCCCAGGTCATCTCAGATATAAAGAGTGATGAAAGGAAAAGACTTCATATAAAAATATTGTTTTCACTTGTTTGAACACTGGTTGGACATTTTTTCAGAAAGAGATTTTTCTTCATTTTTGTAGTACCAATTTTTTTTTTGAACTTTCACATATATATATATATATATATATATATATATATATATATATATATATATATATATATATATATATATTGTCTATATGATTCATGGACACTTAGGCCCAGATTCACGTACATCTGCGCATTATTGGACCGGCGTAGCGCACCGCCTTTACGTTAGACTTGCGCAATTTTGCCGCGTAATCACCCTATTCTCGTAGCTTTTGCGCAGAAAATTGCGCATGCGTAACGTTTTTTCATAGGCGTAAGGCGGAGTAATACAAATTGGGAAGGACGTGGGCGTGTTACATTGAAATGAGCCGTGACCCCATGCAAATGAAGGGCCGGCCGGCTCGCGCATGCGCGCTTGAAGGAGACCATGGTCAGCTCCGCTGTGCGCATGCTCACAACTCGGGAGCGGCGCAATCAGTGAAATTGGAAATGGACTAGGTCAACTTTGTGAACTACGCAAACACCATAAATAGACAGAGACAAACGCACTTGCATTGCAAAAGTACATCCCTTTGTCCCTTCCCATTTAACCAAGTGCTTTTGTCCTGTTGTTCGTTGCGTTGTGTTTTGTAGTTGTCAGATTAGTGTTCTGTGTGATCAAGTGTTTGTTAGTAGATCTTTGAAAGTGTTTTTTGATAAGTGTTTGAGTGACTGTTTGTTTGATATATTTCTGTTCGTTTGTTTTCTTGCTGTTTTTGTGACTGTTTCTTGCTGAGTGCTAGTGTGATTTTTTGGGTGTTAGATTTGTGTGTGTTCTTGCTTGATTGGTTGTGCTTGTTTTTGTGAGTGATTTTTGCTGACTGGGAGTGAGTTTTTTGGGAAGTATGACAGAGAGAAAGAGAAAGCTCAATTTTACTGTGGGGGAAAAAATAATTCTTGCCCGGGCCATTAGCGATTATGGGCGTTTCCTCCACGGCCCAGACAGTGCCAACACCACCCCGGCCAAGAGGAGGGAGATTTTGGATATGATCACTGAGCAGGTCAATTCAGCGGGGGAGGGGGAGACACGGACCCAGTCTGAGATTGACAAAAAAATCAATGACCTCCGGCATCTGGTCAAACAGAAGCTGGCCAGAATGAATGCCCATGCCAGGGGCACAGGAGGGGGCCCACCATGCCCTATTAGGCTGACAGCGGAGGAGCGTGCGGTGGCCCTGACCTTTCATCGGCATGAAGTTGAGGGCCTGCCCGGCTTTGACTCAAGTCCGGAGCCCGTGGTGCCAGGTAAGTTTTTTTTTTAATATCAGGTGTGTAGCATGTGTGGGGGAGGGGGTGAAAGGGAATATGTGGCAAGTGTGTGGATCCTCCAACCTGTGAATGTTTTGTGTCATCCACAGATGTGCAGGAGGGTGCAGGGCCATCTGGCCTGACCGCACCATCCCCAGGACAGCAGCCTAATGAGGCCCCCCCAACAAGGCCGGAGTCCGCGGAGGAGGTTCAAGAGGAGGAGGAGGTTCAAGAGGAGGAGGAGAATCATGAGGAGGAGGAGTCCATGTCAGGCACTGGACGTTTGGTTTTTGAGGACTCTTCCCCTCTGGCTGGCAGCAGGCAGCCCTCCCTAAGGGGGAGCCCCCCCTCCTCCCCCAACATGGCTCCCCTCCCAAGGGCCTCCCCTTCTCCCCGGCCACAAGCATCAGCTGGAGGCAGGATTTCATCCCAGAACACCAGGGGGTTGGCCGATCTCCTGCCCGCCACTCTGAGAAGGGACCAGTTCCTCCAGACCCGCCATCTGGGACAGGTCAGCCAGACATTGGTGCGGATGGAGGAGAGCCTGTCCTCCATCAAGGATACGCTGGGGAACCTGCACTCCCACTCCCGGGCTTTCTCTGTATTGCCGGGAGCCGACAATTCATTATAGCCCCGAGTGATTTTAAATTACTTTTTTTCCTTTAGAAATGACACTTTGTGCAGGGACAGTTCTAAGCATGGGAAACAAGCACTACTTTACAGGCATACTATACATCCCCCCCCCCCCCCAGGTATGAAATTTAAAGGAATATTTCACTTTTACTGTTTCACTTAAAGGAATTATTAAAATCACTGCTGCCAAAAAACTGCAGTTTTTAAAACTTTTTTTGCATTGATACATGTCCCCTGGGGCAGGATCAGGGTCCCCAAACACTTTGTATTACAATAACTTGCATATTAGCCTTTAAAATTAGCACTTTGGATTTCAAACGTTCGAGTCCCATAGACTTTAACAGGGTTCTAAAGCTCACACAAACTTGCCGCGAACAACCCAAATAGTTCGCTGTTCGGCGAACAGGCAATGTTCGAGTCGAACATGAGTTCTACTCGAACTCGAAGCTCATCCCTACTCCTGACCTGTGAAAAAAAGTACTTTATAAAAGAAACAAAAACAAGCAAAGGCTTTTCTAACGTAGAATGTTTTCAGATTTGAAAGTTTTAAAGAAGGTGACTTCTTGGAATAAGAAATTTCAGAATTTTGTGCCACAACAGTGACACACAGAAGAAAATAATTAGAGGAGCATGATTACGAAGAGGGTAGTAGGGTGATAAAAGTTCAGATGGATAGTGAAGGGCCAAGCTATGCATAGCTTTAAAGGGGTGTGTGAGGATTTTGAAGTCAATGCAAAACCTGAAAGGCCAGTGCAAGGACTCAAGGACAGAAGTAATATGATCACTTGCACTAGACCTAGTCAGGATTCTGGCTGATGAATTTTAAATGTATTATAGTCTGTTTATCCCAGTAAGTAGAGCATTACAGTACTCAAGTTGGAAGAACATAAATGTATTAATCAGCTTTTCAGCAACAGCGTTTTCGAGCAATGTTTCTCCAGAGGAAAAAAGATGTTCTGGAAACATTTTGTACATGTGAATCAAATATTAAACAAGCATGAAAAAACACCCCCCGGTTTTTCAGTTTAGGCTGAAACTTGAATATGGTACTATTAACAATATTGATGGGATAATAAATGTAGTGGGATAAAACCCTAGGAACAAAGAACACAGAAGAATAATGGAAGTGCTTTAGGAGCATACTAAATAAAGGTATTGGCCAGTGCATTCCAATGGGAAATAAATGTAAAAGAGCTAAAAAAAATCCTGAGTGGCTCAATTCCAACATAAAAATGCATATAAAAGCAAAAGAAAGGGCCTTAAAAAATACAAGGCTGAGAGGTCATTGTCAGCATTCCAACTTTACAAAGAATGCAATAAGAAAAGTAAGGGTGCGACCAGGGCGGCTAGGATCGAACACAAAATACACATAGTGGAGGAGAGTAAGAAAAGTCCCAAGAAATTCTTTAAATACATAAATAGTAAGGGAGGCCAGAACAAATTGGCCCCATAAAGGATGATGAAGGGAATCCGTTACAGAAGATGGAGGGATGGCAAAGGTTTTGAATATATTCTTCTCAGTCTTCACAAAAGAAATGGGGGATACAGTAACCAAGACGGTAATGTTAATTTTACATATAGTATGTCACAGAAAGCACCCTCATCGCTAACAGAAGACAGAATTAGAAACAGACTTGAAAAACTTAAAATAAGTAAGTCACCAGGACCAGATGGCTTACAACAATGGTCCTTAAGGAACTTAGTCTGGTGATAGCCAGACCATTGTTCTTAATTTTTGTGTACAGTTAATTGACTGGAATGGCACCAGCTGATTGGAGAAAAGCCAACGTAGCACCAATATTGTCACGTACCTAGTGGGTGAGCCTGATGTGTAGAGGAAGGCCTCACGTACAGCTCTGGCTCGTGGGCCACTGATAGTGAGAAAGCAGACCCAGGAGCACAGCGGGGTAAGAGTGTCTATGATCAGTCCAGAAGTATGTACAGATAGAAGTCAGGAACTCACGAGTGGGAACCCGCATGGTTTTACGAGGAATAATTTTTGCCAGACCAATTAATTAACCTTCTATGAAGAAGTGAGCTGCCATCTAGATAAAGGAAGGCCTTTGGATGTGGTGTATCTAGATTTTGCAAAGACATTCGACACAGTTCCCCCCAAGCGTTTACTGTACAAACTAAGGTCTGTCGGCATGGACCATAGGGTGAGTGCCTGGATTGAAAACTGGCTACAAGGGCGAGTCCAAAGGGTGGTGGTAGATGGGTAGTACTTGGTCAGATGTGGAAAGTGGGGTCCCTCAGGGAATCCATCCTGTGACCAATCCTGTTTAATTTATTCATAAACGATAAATGATGGATAAGTACCTGCGCATGTTTCTCAGCATTGAGCACACCATTGATTCTGACCAAATATCCAACTCCATTTGCAGAAATGCAGCTCCAAACTTGCAAGGAACCTCCACAATGCTTTACTGTTGCCTGCAGGCACTCATTATCGTACCGCTCTCCAGCACTTCAGGGAACAAACTGTCTCCTGCTACAGCCAAATATTTCAGATTTTGATTTATCAGTCCAGAGCACCAGAAAAGGAAGGGGGAGGTGCACCTACATGTAGTATTAAAACATGGGTATTATTCCATGTATAAGATAACTCCTGAGATTGGGATTGTATAGGCAACAGATAACAAATTATTAAAGAAAAATATAAATATCAATTTATTGGTACAAAAAAAGTAAAATAATAATACATCTTTTTTTTTTTGTACCAATAAATTTATATTTATATTTTTCTATAATAATTTGTTATCTGTTGTCTATACAATCCCAGGTATTATTCCATAAGGTAAAAAACACAAAAGCCCTGTACACACGACCGATTGACTGTTTTCATTGGACAAACCGATCGTGTGTGGGCCCCATCGGTTTGTTTTCCATCAGTGAAAAAAAATAGAACATTGAATTGAAATTTTTCCTATTAATAAAAAAAACGAAAAAGAAAAAAATAGGGCTGTGCAAAATAACTTTTAATGAATCTATTAATCTTTAATTTTTTTGATCGATCAAAATCTTTTTGATCGATTAAAATTATTTTGATTGGTACTCACCTCTCCGCCGGCTTCTGGGCCTTCAGGGAGTTCCTTCGGAGATCCGGTAATGTCACAGACACTGGCGGGACTTGCCGTGTCCATCTGAAGGGCTCCTTTGCTGTGCCTTCATATCTGCATGCCGGTGGGACCTTACTATCTGCCACACGCAAGGGTTGTTACACTTCCCTCTATCACTTCCCTCTATAAACCTGGGATTCTACAACCATCCACTGGGAGTTGTGATAGTTCCCTTCATGGGACATCTACATGCTGACGGACTGATGTTAACCTCTCCTCATCTGGATTCAGCAGTGGCATCGTTGTACACATTTTTATACCAGTATCATACTTAGCTACATGTTTTTATGACTGCCTTTGCTACCATTTGGTATTACTCACACCATTTTTACAGTTTATGTAGCTACATCGATTTTATCTCCAGTGCAATATTTATTTTGTTACCTACTTGAAGACTATAAAAGTTTTAATGCTTTTCCCATCAAGCGCTGCCTTTGTGTGTTTTTTTTATCCTGCTATCTATTTTTCCAATGGTTGGTAGCTGCACTGGGAATTGGCCTGCAAGGAGATCAGCTAAAGTAGTTGGATCTGTGCGTTATAATTAATCGAAATTAGTCGATTAATCGATTAAAAAAACAAACGATTAATCGAACACAAAAATTTTGATCAGTAACAGCCCTAGAAAAAAATGATCGTCTGTGTGGAAGTCCATCGGTCAAAAATCCATGCATGCTCAGAATCAAGTCGACACATGTTCGGAAGCATTGAACTTCATTGTAGTGTTTTACGTCACCACGTTTTGGCACGGTCAGATTTTTGACTGATGGTGTGTAGGCAAGACTGATGAAAGTCATCTTCATCGGATATCAGACAAAAAAATCCATCGGACTAGATTCTATCAGATATCCGATCGTGTGTACGAGGCTTTAAAGGATGTATGGCAAATCACGCTTTTAGAATGTGTCATCAGCCTTGTGGCTGCCGCTGGCCTTCAGGCTCATCTGGCAGTCTGATGGCTAGAAGCAGGCGTTGGATGGTGCATTCATTGGGTGGAAGCTTGAGCTTGAGTTATTGAACTCTGCAAACAACATTTTTTCTATTTCATGCAAAGGAGATAAGAATAGCCTGGTAAAACATTAAAAAATGTTAACTACTTATGCGGGCTAGAAATGAGACTGTGAATTTCTGAAAAATTTATCCACATTTGCCTGGAAAAAAAAGGGGGAATTTTTTTTTTTTCAGTTCAATATATAATATTGAAAACAATATATACAAATTAATATGCATCCCTATTAATCATGTATGTAATTAATTGACTCTCTCTTTCTAGTGACAACACAATTGCAGCTTTTATTTTAACAAACTAAAAGATTTAACAAGATGTTAGTATTGTACAATTATGATAGCCATTTCTAAAAAAAAAATAAAAAAAAATAAATACATATTGCATTCATTAGTACTAACTGTGAAAGTTAGCAGATATTGTTTTTAGTTAACATAAAAATTATTATTTCCATATAAGTGTCATAATTACAACAACAACTAAATTGAATAAGCAGTGATGTCAATAGACTGGGGACACAATCCCAATGTGTTTCAAGATATTTAAACCTCGAAGAAAGAGCCAAACAAAGCACTTCATTTTAGAAGGAACATTATTATAAAGCTATAAATCTGAAAAACATCTTACACCTACTGTACAAGACTGGCTGACAGACTTCTACAAAAATCTAAGTAATGGAATCATTTTTCTGGCATTCAAACAACCAATAAACACTGTATATCTAAAATATGATAAGATTCGTTCAGCTGCACACATACTTACTATACATCAGTGGTCCATATGATACATTATGATGAAACCTCCTGAAGCATAACATCATTATTCTTTCAAAGCAAACTGTTTCAGTTATTGTATTGTACAAATGAGCAGAATGTAAACCAGCAAGCCTCATGGTCAGGGTTTATTTTTGGACTTGGCACCCTTAAATAATTCCACCCAACTGTTATGGCTTGCATGGTCATTATTGCTACGCATTAAGATCTCAGAGTGAAATCCATTCCTCCAAAGGGGGGGTACAGCCATGCTATAGTGATCTTCAGTGAATACGTACCATTGACTCTTATGAACTAATTTATTGGGATTTGTGTTTCAACGGCCCTCTTTATTAATTTATGCTCCATACCTCTACCCCTTTCCAATTGCTTACCTAGCGCCATATAATTACCCCGTTTCATTATTGTTATGCTACTTTACAAACTATACTATATTATGCTAAACTTCTGCTCTGTACATTTTTTTAAAACAATGGTGGAAATATTACGATTGCTTTATTTTTAAAAATGAGAGACGTATGTTTTTTTTTTTATGACACCAAAATGAAATGTCTTCTTTTATCATCTTTTTCTTCTTTTCTAAAATGTAAAAGAAAAGTGAATGCTCAAATCTGATTTGGTTAAGTAACGGCAGACAAGACAGACACTTTCCCTTCCTGTCGATTAGTTAAAAATAATAAGATAACATCAAAATATTAAAAAGGTTTTATTGTAAGAGTCTAGAAAGAATCCTCCTCCACAAAGCCATATTTTCTTCTGCAAGTGAAGATGTTTTATTTGAGTAACAACACTGTGTCTGAGTTCATCATTATCGGATTCCCAACTTTGTACCATTATGGTACACTTCTGTTTGTGTGCCTTCTTATTGTTTACCTTCTTACTATAGCTGGTAATGTGACAATATGCGTTCTAGTGAAGGTGGACTCACACCTTCATTCTCCGATGTATATATTTATTAGTGCTCTATCCTTTCTAGAGATCTTTTATACAGCAGTCACCATTCCGAAGATGTTGGCCAATCTCCTAGTTGAAAACAAAACTATATCTGTAAGAAGCTGTGTCTTTCAGACATATTGCTTTCATGCTCTTGGATCTTGCGAGAACTGCCTTCTTACTGCCATGGCCTACGATCGGTATTTGGCCATCTGTCACCCACTTCATTATGCCTCCATCATGACTTCCACCATGACCATTAAGTTAGTGGGTTCCTGTTTCACTCTTGGCTTTCTGTTTCCCCTCACTGAGATTATTATGATTTCTAGACTGTCGTTTTGTAACAGCAAAATGGAACATATCTTTTGTGACATCCCGCCATTGATCAGCATGGCTTGTGGTGACACCTCCATCAACATCCTTGTTGATTTTGTAACTAATTGTTTCAGTATAGTTGTGACCTTTTCTTTGGTAATGACTTCATATGTCAGGATCATTATGGCTGTTATAAAAATAAAGACATCTGCTGGACGAATGAAGGCTTTCTCTACTTGTGTGTCTCATCTGACTGTGGTATTGATGTTCTTTACCTGTATTTTATTTATGTACATTCGGCTTACCAAGAGCTATTCTTTGTACTTTGACCGTGCTGTTTCAGTCCTCTATTCAGTGGTCACCCCAATTTTGAACCCAATAATATACAGCTTTCGGAACAAAGAGATCAGACTTGCTGTTAAAAGCAGAATGGGTCAAAGAGGGAATGTGCAGTTCCGGTTTCAATAAAATATATTTGAGATCAACCTGTATAGGAAATAATACCAGTTCTTATATGTTTATTTTTAGAGAATCTGTTATGTTAAGGTTTGAAAAATGTGAACATTCAGGCCTAGATTAATATACTTATGCAAGCTTACCATAAGAAAGGTTTCTATATGGGTTTTTTTCAGTTTTGATTACATTGAGTCTGATATTAGCTTGAGCGTCCGAGGTCAGGGGTCACCTGACGTACCTCACATTGTATTACGTTATCATATTGACCAGGAATTCAATTGAACTGTCAAAGCCAGCTGAATTCTAACATATCAAAGGGACAGCTGAAGACCCTTTGATGTGTTAATCTTATGCAAGACTACCTAGGTGTGTAAGGCCTGTTAACCTCAAAGAGTACATTGTTTACACACGTAAGGAAGTATTTATTGATGGTAATTAGACTTGAGGGGGTATTCATTCAATGGGAACATTTGGTTGACCCCCCACTTCAGTGTGAGACCAGTATTTGAGACATTCAAGCTGGCATTCACTCAGCCTTCTTACTCTGTATGAATATGGCACAGGTCTAGAAGTGATCAGAATATTCTCTGTATATTCTCTGATATGAAGGCACAGGTCTAGGAAGAGATTTGAATTATATACTCTGTTGGATTTTGTGTCGTCTGTGGACTTTGGACTTTGTTCGTTATTGGAAGTTAAATAAAATGCATTCTCTGGAGAGCCTGGTGTGTTGCTGCGGAACAACATAATTTATAGTCATCATACTAACATCTTAATATCAATTATCTAACCGGACTACACTATAAATTGATATCACTCACATGGTCTCACACAGTGTGGTCAATTTGCATTTTGAATGCAAAGTGTATGTTTAATTTGCCAAAAAAAAAAAGATATTAAATAAAGTGTACCCATGTTTATCTTGTATACTCAAATATATGCAAAACAGTTTTTTTGCCAGCATATGATTGGTTGACTAAAGTGAACACAACCTTATAATTTTTACTAAGCTCATTGAGAACCAACTTTGCTAAAGCCTAGTAACAGATACGTTTGTTTTTTTTCAACTCAGTGGGCTGAACGAAAAAAATGGAGGAGCTCAGGAGGAGCTCCCCTGCCAAGCTATTGAGTTCTGACAAGGGGATGGCCCCGCTGCCAGAACACACTGGTTAGCACTCTCAGCCATTGGCTGAGAGTGCTGCTCGGGTGACGATTGGCAGACCTTTTTTGCTCATGCCCCTTCAACAGTCGGACCAGCTGCCGTACACACAGGCCGATGCTGCCCGATATTCGGCCCATGGGTATGGCACTTAAGTGACTAGTGCCTACTCTTTTACTAAATCAAGTCCTGTATATAACAGGATCAAATAACAAAGATAAAAGGAAAGTAAACAAGGCAGCACTGTTTTATTCTGCTGCATGCTGTCAAGATTTAGGATGCAGTTTGCAGTCAGGCAATTAACAAGGTGGTAAATGTCAGAGTTCAGATGGCTCTTGCCTCAATACACAAGCTAAAGTCAAAAAAGAATGGAGCACCACTCCACTGAGCGAGACATCATTTTATCGTGTACTCAGGAATTATTTCCACAGTTGCTGTGTATATGATACCCCGCAATAGAAAAAAAAAAACTGGTTACACACACAAAATTCAAGTTTAACTCCATCCAGGGAGATATAAAAGACACAAATTGTTGCAGCTCAGTAATCATTACTATAAAAATGATATTGGATTAGTATAGAAAACTTGCTGCTATTGTAAAGTGGTTATACTAATTGTTCATTTATTTTTAAACATCGGCCTTTACATTGAATGATTTCTCTCATGAGTAATTGCATAAATGCAAAATCAGGTCTTAAGATTGGTTCTTTTAACTGAACGTTTTAACTATTTGTAAAGGATATTGTAGGAGCAAAGAGAGTAGGATACAAACTTCTACACAAACCAGTACTTCACATTTCAGGAATGATATATTATGATTGAATATCACATATCAACTTTATATATAAAAATAGAATCTTTTCGATATAACTAAATATTACCTTTCAATGACCCGCTATATCGAGCAAAAGCTATCTTCTTCCATTTTCGCTATAACTAATATTCTCCTTGATTATATATAATTGTTATTGATGGTAACTAGAATATCGTCACTAATTTGTTATGATAAATTAAATGTTACACTAAGAGCCGGTTCACACTTAGGCGGCACGACTTCGGGGGCGACTCCGCAAGGCGTCCTGAAGATGACTTCAGCCCCGAGCCGCCCCCGAAGTCATACAAGAACCTTTTTCTAAGTCGGAGCGACTTGCGTCGCTCCTATTAGAACGGTTCTATTGCATAGAATAGGACGCGACTTGTCAGGCGGCTCAGCCGCCTGACGAATCTCCCCAGTGTGAACCGGCTCTAAGGAATACCCATTACATTTGGTACTATATACTTCATGAGAGAAGCATAGTTATAACTGCTTTTTTGCATTTTATTCTTTTCATTGTATTGTACTAATATGAATGATATTATTCTTATGACCTTTGTTACGCTTTATAAAAACGTAATAAAATATTCAAACAGGAAAAATATAATCTTTTTTTTTTAGGATACCATATGTATGTTTCTATATATATTTCAACCCTCATAATAAATAAAATGCGGAATCATTCCAAATTTAATCTTATTTTTAACATAATTTTGTTTTATTCATAATAGCACATTATTTAAAGTACGTTGTAATGTAAAGTAATTAGTACTTTTTTTTGTTAGCCCTTATGAAGGGGGCATACGATTCCCTCGAAACATGTTGGCTATTATTGTATTAGAAAATAAATATTTTGTTTGGACTAGTGCTTGTTTTCTTATTTGCAAATTTTTGTTCTTTGACTCTTTTTTGTACTTGGCGCTGCCTCGATGGAGAGAGTGTACACGCTGTTAAGAATCATCGAGACAAAATATTATTTGGATTTAGCACCGCCCACCTATAGTTCCAAAAAGTTACAAAACCTAAAATATCAAGCACATATACTAAGCTAAATACATCAAGTGCAACCTAAAAAACAAACAAAAAAAAATTAGCATCAGGATGTATAAGTATTGAGTCTTTTTCCTTCTCTTTAGTTCTCTTTATTGGTGACTGGGAAGAGCGGCTGGCAGAAAGAGAATGAGAAAATTTTGTTCTGTCCGTGATACTTTTTTTTATTTGCACTAACATATAATTTTTCATGGACCATTTTTTGGTCAATTTTCTCTGTCTCAATTGCACTAATATGGCTACAATCACCTCAAGTCAGAAAGAGAATGAAATACTTACAATACTACCTGGCTGGAGATCCCATGCTTAAAGGGATACTAAAGGTTAGTTTTTCATTATTTTTTTTTTAAAACAAACATGTCATACTTACCTCCCCTGTGCAGTTCGTTTTGCACAGAGTGGCCCCGATGGTCCTCTTCTGGGGTCCCACAGCAGCTCTCGCGGCTCCTCCCCGCAAGAGCTAACCCCCTCTGGAAAGCTCTCTACCGAGGGGGTTACCTTGCCATAGCCGCCAAGTGTATGAATTGGCCCCACCCCCAGGACGCTACGGCATTGATTTGATTGACAGCAGCAGGAGCCAATGGCTGTGCTGCTATCAATCATCCAATGAAGAGCCGACAAGAGTAAGAAATGTGGAATCGCGCCCATGGAGATTCGGGTCTCAGGTAAGTAAAATGTGGGCTTGTGGGGGGGGGGGGGTGTTGACTGCAAGGTGTTTTTTCACCAAAATGCATAGGGTACATTAAGGTGAAGGTTTACAACCCCTTTAAAGTTAATAATTAGCTTTAGCAGCGATTTTGCCAAATAACCTTTTTGCCTTTGTTGAAATTTCATAGAAATTAGCATTAATGCCGCTTACACACAACCGTTTTTAATGGTCTAGAAAAAACAAAGTTTTTTTCAACCCGATTATTGTTAAGCCGGCCTTGCCTACACACGATCGTGAAAAAAAAATGCTCTAGCAAAGCGCAGTGACGTACAACACGTACAGCGGCACTATAAAGGGGAAGTACCATTCGAATAACGCCACCCTTGGAGCTGCTTTTGCTGATTTTGCTTTTTAGTCTGTTACAGCGTGCCATTATGAAAGCTAGTTTTACCAGAACAAGCGCTCCCGTCTTATAACTTGCTTCTGAGCATGCACGTTTTTTTCACGTCGTTAAAGCCCACACTCAACTATTTTTTATACAACGTTACAAACGGCAACGTTAAAAACAACGATATCTGATGAAGCTGACTTTTATCAGTCTTGCCTATACACCATCGGTCAAAAATCCGACCGTGTCCAACGTGGTGACGTAAAACACAACGACGTGCTGAGAAAAATTAAGTTCAATGCTTCTGAGCATGCGTCGACTTGATTCTGAGCATGCATGTTTTTTTGACCGACGGACTTCCACACAGACGATCGTTTTTTTTCTATCGTTTTTTTATTCATAGGAAAAATTGAAAACATGTTCTATTTTTTTTCACCGATGGAAAACAAACCGATGGGGCCCACACACGATCGGTTTGTCCGATGAAAACAGTCCATCGGTCCATTTTCATCAGACAAACCGATCGTGTGTACAGGGCTTTATGCCATTCCACAGATTACCTGAATATATGACCAGCATTAAATACTAAGAAAAAAATAAGAAAAGCATTTTCCTTCATTTATCTTTTTCTTTTAGCAGCTTATTAGATGCCCCATACATATTCTTATGTGGTAGTGCGGTGTTAGTTTTTGTCTTTTGACTAAAATGTCACTAAGCGACATTTCAGAAACAGAGGAACATTCTAAACTTCATCTGGCATCAAACCAAAACAAGACCGGTAGCTACAGTCCTATACCGTCAAAAACAAATAGGGGACCTTGCCGTACCAAGTCTAAAAAATGATTATGCAGCAGCCCAAATTGCACTTCTAGCATCACTACACACCACCCAGGTATTGCCTACCTGGACCCACCTTACGATAGCAAAATGTTGCTCAGTCCCTAGATATAATTTAATCTGGTCACCTCCTCAACAAAGTCCCCAAATTACTGACCCATAAGTGCCACAAACTCTACAACAGTGGGATCTGGTGAAATATTCCAACAATCTGATCTCACCCCATTTTCCGTTTTTAGGAATCCTACAAAACCTATTATTTATTCCTGCCAATGAAACCTGCAAGCCTTTTGGGGGTGGCAATTAAAAGGAATTAAATACATTAATGATTTGTTAACACTTGATGGTATGAAATTATTAGAATACCTAAGCAAGAATTGGAAATTACCCGATGTGGGAGCAATTTGAAATAAGGAACTCCATCAATGGCCTTATCACAAGTCCAAAGGCGTGTCTAGTACAGCTAGCATCCTTTAATGGGGGATTGTGTGCATATCAACTTTATCCTTTGACTGCCTATCTTTGTAGTGTCTGGGTCCTATATTTGACTTTCCTGAAGGTGCCTACAGACCTCGCTTCCTCACAAGAACTTGGAACCTCTCAATACTATTTTTAATCACGATATATTTACTTCTGCTAATGTTGCACTTTGACATCTGCTTGCTATACATGAGGCTTAGGCCCTTTGCACTCTTATTCATGTTTGGCTATTTCTATGGCAGTTAAGTACAACTTAATATTATGGAATGTGAGGGGGTTTGCTTGATGGAGTGAAACATGTGGCGCTTTTTTCTATCCTGAAACCATACCGTTCTGCAGTGGTGTGTTTACAGGAAACACATCTGCAATCCAATACCTAGTCATTACTTAAAGAACATGGCTACCAGACACTACACACATACCGTCTATTCTAGAGGAGTTAGTACAGTATTTGATTTTCTAATGCTGTTCCCTTTTATCCAATACAGGGCCTCTCTGGATATTGTGGGGTTTTGCCAAGGAGAGAGCGAGGATAAACCCAGACAATACTTTAAAGGCTAAGTTAACCCTTGTTTACCTTTTTTTTCTAAATTCCAGCTCCCTATGTACCAATATAGCATTAGAACTAGGGATGTTCACTGCGCTTAGATCCTAGGGAGCAGCTAGCAAAAAATTGTTGGTAACAATAACACAAATAAAAATGGGCATTTGCAGCGCTAAAATAAAGGTACATTATAATCATAAAAGTTCAGCATTCCATGTGGCAGGCATCTTTAAGGAGACCATTCCGGGTAACCATTTTGGCAGTTTCTGGTGCTATATAAAAAGAGATGAGGAGGAGCAGTAAGGGACAGAGGAGTGAGCACACACATGGCGAATGGGTGCAGGAGTATGTACCGGGACTCAGCTGTCTATCTGCAAGGTACCCCAACACTGGAGATGCCCCCTACCCCCCAAGTGCATTTGGAATTATGACAGTAACTGGCTGTGCCCAAGACCCTGTTGCGAGTAGCTGTCCCCCAGGGACACTACCAGGAAGCCAAGGGACAACCTGGTGTTGAGAATTTTGACTTGAAAATCATGAGTCTTCTGCCTGGGATGGTATGAGGGATTTGATGAACACCAGGTGTGACTGGACTGCCTGACAAAGCCTCCCCTCTTGTTTCTAATGGCTAAAGTTATACTGAACAAACAAACGATTGGTTATTTGGTGGGGGGATGTGCACTGGACACCTTTACTACCATTGTGCTATTTGCACCCCTGTGCCTTTAAGGAGTGGTGGGCTCTTTCCAGGCATACCTACCCTCAAGCTATTCATTATTATATATGTGATTCTACTATGGAGGCTCTCAAAATGTATAAAGTTAGGACTGCAGATAATACTTGGGTGCTGTGACGTGGCCTGCAGCTTACGCATGTATTTGCAAATATGTGAAAAGCAAGCTGACCTGCTTATATATTGAGATTGTTGTTTTTTAACCACTTAAGGACCCCCGCACGCACATATACGGCCACAACATGGCTCGTACAGGCACAAGGGCGTAAATTTACGTCCCCGCCTGAGTGCGGTTCGGGGGTCCCATCGGGACCCCCTCCGCGGCGTGCGGGGGTCTCCCTACCTCTGGGAGCGATCCGGGATCTGCGGGCGGATGTCCGTGTTTTCCGCCCCCCCCGCGATCGCTCCCAGCCAATGGGAGCGCGCTCCCAGCCTGTCACTTCCTCCTCCTGTGTTTACACAGGAAGGAGGAAATGATGTATTCTCTCATCGCAGCGCTGTTTCCCAGCGCTGCTGATGAGAGAAGACATGCCAAGTAAGTGTGCACCAACACAACACTGACACACACTCACATAGGCATATTAACCCCTTGTGATCGCCCCCCCCCACCCCCCTGTCACAGTGTTACTGAATGCAGTGATTTAATCACTGCATTTAGTGTCAGTGTGACAGGCACTGTAAAAAACAGTTAGTGTTAGGTTCAGGATAGCCCCCCCACCCCCCCTAATAAAGTTTTAACCCCCTGATCACCGCCCTAGTTAACCCTTTCACTCCCTATTGCCAGCGTCACTAAGCGATCATTTTTCTGATCGCTGTATTAGTGTCGCTGTTCCCGCTAGGTAGCTATTTTTTTTTATTGCGATTTTTTTTTTTTACTAAAGACATGTGGCTAAATAAATTTTGGCCTAAATGTTTGACTAAAATTTAGTTTATTTGATTTTTTTTTAACAAAAAGTAAAAAATAGTGTTTTTTTTTCAAAAATGTCGCTCTATTTTTGTATATAGCGCAAAAAATAAAAATCGCAGAGGTGATCAAATACCACCAAAAGAAAGCTCTATTTGTGGGAAGAAAAGGACGCAAATTTTGTTTGGGAGCCACGTCGCACGACCGCGCAATTGTCTGTTAAAGCGACGCAGTGCCGAATCGCAAAAACACCTTGGGTCATTTACCAGCGTATTGGTCCGGGTCTTAAGTGGTTAAAGGACCCCACTGCTGGCCAACATACTTATCTCATCTACCACTGGCTAGCTAGGAAAGGAACTGTTTAGCCTCTGTTTTTAGCCTTTTTAACCTCTTGGTACTATTCATAGGCTACCAGTACAGTTGCATATTGCTAGAAAATAGCATTGCTAGTGCTTAGCTATTATTTATTCCATACAAAATGTATTGTTTTGTTGCTTGTGTGCTTTTTGACATACTAATTGTCTTTCCTCAGATTGTTGGTGTTCAAAAAAACCTGTTAAAACATCCAGGGTGTGTCGGTAAGTGCTGGGTAAGCCAGGTGTGTCATCTCTAATTACACAGAGGGCCAGATTCTCAAAAGAGATACGACGATGTATCGCAGGAAACACCGTCGTATCTCTGTTTTTTTCCCCGGGTATCTATGCGTCTGATTCATAGAATCATTTACGCATTGATACGGCGAAGATCCGACAGGTGTAAAACACTTACACCGTCGGATCGTAGATGTAATTACTTTGCTGGCTGCTAGGTGGCCTTTACGTTGATTTCTCATTTGCCTATGCAAATGAGCCTAATACGCCGATTCCCAAACGTTTTTACGCCGCCTCGTCGTCGTTTACGTTGTTTCCGTAAGCGTAAACCTACCCCTGCTATATGAGGGGTAGGCTTACGAAGTTACGTCGTATGCCATGTTAAGTATGGCGTCGGGTCAGCATCGTCTTTTTCCGTTGGTTACGTCGTTTTACTAAGTCGTTCGCGAATAGGGCATTGCGTAAGTGACGATCACGTAATTTTCACGTTGGTTTCAACTACATTTTCCGACGTGAGCTGGAGCATGCGCACTTGGCTTTTTTCCCGGACGGTGCATGCGCAGTTCGATCGACGCGGGGGCGCGCTTAATATAAATACAAGCCGCCCCCTTTGAATTACGTGGGGATACGCCGGGCCATTTACACTACGCCGCCGCAAACTACGGAGCAAGTGCTTGGAGAATACGGCACTTGCTCCAGTAAGTTGCGGCGGCGTAGTGTAAATGGCTTACGCTACGCCGCCGCGGATTCTACCAGAATCTGGCCCAGAGAGTTTATATCCAAGGCTCCTTGGCATGACATGAATAACGGTCGTGTGTATGTGGAATAATGAGTACTGGCTGCAGAACAACATTGGTAAAGTTGAGGCACATTGATTAGAGGTAAGAATAAGAATCGAAGGGATAAAAAAAATCATGACTTCCACTTTGGGAATTATGATTGTTTGCTAAATAAGAAAGTTTATTTTTTCTTTTTTTTTTTAATCAAAAATATTTTATTGAAGAAACAATAATCATACAGTCCAACCAATCAGGTTCCACGCCAAGTATTGACATATAAAGTTCAACACGTCATCAAAGTTTATTTTTTTAAATATTAGTTTTATCACAAAAATCAAAATCTATGCTAATATCTCATTACTATCTGTAACAACACACACAATACCAACTGCTGTGTACAAATCACTTGAGAATATATCCCCAAGGTATTCAAAGCTATTTAAGCATTGTTGACAAAGCATTTGACACACACTGTTGAAGTTAATAATTATTAAGAGGTGAGGTAGTAAGGCATTTACTTGTCTTTCTAGGTTTGCAATAACCAAAACCATACATTTATTCACACATGTTTAAGGGACTCAAATTGATTGATTGATTGATTGATTTTTATTATTTGTAAAGCGCCAAATACAGTTCATGAACTGCACCTAATTCAATAATTCACATTTAGTTTATCCTCTTAATTCAATTCAGAAAATGTATTATTGTTTTTTTTTATTATTAAGGCTATCTGCAGTCTGCACTGTACAGTTTAGAAAGCAGAGTGCCCCAGACCAGGACAGAGCAGAGACAGTTTTCTTGACTGGCTGCCTGGATTTTCAAGGGACGGGGTTGAGGACAGATCTCAGCTAAACATATACAACGGCTGTTGTTTCTTTAGAAGGGCTCTACATAATAAACTGTGGAGGAAAAACTTGATGTGCATGGTAGCCATTGGTTCTAAATAGAGATATAACACCATGGAATTTAAAACATGATAATCATCGGAGCTGAGGGAGAATATCATATTTGTGGGAAGGATGAATAGTAAAGCTACTCTTTTAATCTCCATTATCTTCTGATAATCAATGGAAGGCTACCTTACCTGCTGTTAAGAGAAAGAAGGTATGAATTATATTCTGATCATGATCAATTAATTATTTATTGTGGAAGAATAAAGGTGTTTTTCAGTGATGACTTTATTTATCTGTAGTAGAGCAGCCTTTCTTAACCTTTTCAACACTAAGGAGGCCTTAAAATAACTTTCTGATCTCAGGTATTCCCTGCTAAAAATGAAAATATCTAAAACTCATGAAACATTAGTGTAATGGTCAACACTTGCAGTCATTAGGAAGAAATACTCCCTTACATATAGCTAAAAAGATCAGTGGGAACTTATCTGAGAAGCAGAAATTGCTCAAGGAAGTCCAAGCAACCTCTGGAGGAACCAGTGGCGGCTGGTGCTCAAATTTTTTGGGGGGGGGCGCAAAAAAAAAAAAAAAACAATTGCAGACTTACTGTACCTATCAATTGTCACCACTGTGCCATGCCATCAAATGCAGTCACTGTGCCATCAAAACGCAACCACTGTGCCATCAAAATGCAGCCACTGTGCCATGCCATCAAAACACAGCCACCGTGCCATCAAAACGTAGCCACCGTGCCATGCCATCAAAACGCAGCCACTGTGCCATGCCATCAAACGCAGCTACTGTGCCATCAATTGTCACCACTATGCCATCAAACACAGCCACTGTGCCCCCAATTGTCGCCACTGTGTCCCTATGGACGCACCGCCACTGGGAGGAACCCTAGGGTTCCATGGAATCCTGGTTGAGAAACCATGCCCTAAGTAATAGAGATAAGGGGCCAGATTCTCAAAGAAGTTACGCCGGGGGATATATGGAGATGTGCGGCGTAAGTGTAAATTTGCACCGGAGTATCTATGCACCGTACCCACAGAACTAGATACGCACCAAAATAGGCTACTCCCGACCGGTGTAACTTGCCTACGCCTGCACATCTTAGGTGCATATTTATGCCGGACGCATCTGGCAAACCCATTGATTTCCTATGCAAATATGCAAATGAGGGAGAAACGCCGATTCCCGAACATAGGTCCGTTCGGCGCAGGCTACGCGCGGAGTGCCTAAGCTGTTTGGCCAGCCTAAAGTTACCCCTCATAAAAGCAGGGGTAACTTTGCACCAGACTTGCTCAAGTCAGCTGGAGAGCAGCTTCAGCAGCACCGTTACAGGACAACACATGGCAGCCGTGGTCCTAGCACTACTAATGGGTCCCCCCGCCACCAGGGCGGCCATCAGGGGGGTACAGGCAATACACCTGTAAGGGGCCCGGGGGTCCCCAGGGGCCCGGATGGGAACCCCCTTAAAAATAAATAAAAAATAAACTGTTTTATATTTTTATTTTTTTAGGGGTCCGGAGGCCACCAGGGCCCCAGATGGGAACCCCCCCTTTTTTTTATATAAAAAGAAATTACCAAATAAAGGGGGCTTTCCACCCGGGACCTCTGGGCCTTAATAATAAAAATAATAATAATGATAATAATAATTATATATGTATTTTTGTCCGAAAGGCACTGGCCGTGAACTTGTTCTGCATACAGACAGCAGAACTTTTTCAGCCAACATTCACGAAACGATGTAGTTTTTCTGCTCTTTTGTCCGATGGAGCGTACAGACGGTTTGATTATATGACAAAACACGTCCATCGGAATATTCGTGTGTGTGTATTTAGCCTGTAGGGTTCAATATTGGGTTGGCTCACCCTTTGCAGCTATAAAAGCTTCAACTCTTCTGGGAAGGCCGTCCACAAGGTTTAGGAGTGTCTATGGGAATGTTTGACCATTCTTCCAGAAGAGCATTTGTGAGGTCAGGCACTGATGTTGGATAAGAAAGCCCGGATCACAGTCTCAGCTCTAATTCATCCCAAAGGTGTTGAGGTCAGGACTCTGTGCAGGCCAGTCCAGTTCCACCACCCCAAACTCACTCATTTATGTCTTTATGGTCCTTGCTTTGTGGACTGGTCCAAATCATTTGATGAAAGGGGGTTATGGTGCGGGGTTGTTTTCAGGAGTTGGACTTGGCCCCTTAGTTCCATTGAAGGGAACACTTACGGTGTCAGCATACCAAGACATTTTGAACAATTTCATGCTCCCAACTTTGTAGAAACAGTTTTGGGAGGGCCCCTTCCTGTTCCAACATGACTGCTTACCATGGCACAAAGCAAGGTCCATAAAGACATGGATGAGCAAGTTTGGGGTGGAGGAACTTGACTGGCCTGCACAGAGTCCTGACCTCAACTCGATAGAACACCTTTAAAATGAATTAGAGCAGAGACTGCAAGCCAGGCTTTCTTGTCCATCAAAAAAATATAAATAAAAATATATAAAAAAAATATATATATAAAAAAAAAGGGGGGGGTTCCCATCCGGGCCCCTGGGGACCCCCGGGCCCCTTACAGGTGTACTGCCTGTACCCCCCTGATGGCAGCCCTGGTCATAAGTCTCCATTGCTGTTATGAGGGCTGACATCTCCTGGGTTAAAGTTTTTTTTCCTATTCTGCCTGTGGGGAATGGGAGCAGCCATCTTACAGCAAAAGTACCTTCCCTGGGGGGGGAATAAAATTGGATGTACTTTTGCATCAGCCGGGCGCATGTCTGGGCGTATTTTTAGGCTGGGCGTAAGTTGGGCCGGTGTATCTCTGTAAGTTGGGCCGGCATAGTTGTGAGCATGCTCAGAAGGGAACGAACGTACTGAGCATGCTCCGTTCAAGATACGCCGGGTGTAAATCACTAGACCATTCATTTGCATAACGACACACCCACTTCCACTTGCACCGGCTTACGCCGACTAAATTAAGTTAGGCCGGTGAAAAGTCAGGCACAAGTGCTTTGTGAATACTGTAGTTGCCTCTCTGAGTTACGTCGGCGTAGTGTATCTGAGATACGCTACGCTCGCCTAAAGATAGGCAATTCTACCTGAATCTGGCCCAGGGGGAGTGGAGAAGGGGTTAGTAGTCCAAATCAGGAAAGCAGTCTATTTACATCTAAACAGAGCAATGGTGTCCGTGAAAACCTTTCTGAGAGGCAAAAATTGCTCATTGCTCAGGGAACCCCTAGCGACCTCTGGAGGAACCCCAGGGTTCCATGGACCTCTGGTTGGGAAACCCTGGTATATGGTATAAAACAGGTACAGTGGGGTCCATAAGTAAAAATTCCTATACAGTACTTCAGAATAATGAAATATTTTAAACAGCTTAAATGGGTTGTAAAGGTTTGTTTTTATTTTCTAAATAGGTTCCTTTAGGCTAGTGCATTGTTGGTTCACTTACCATTTCCTTCAATTTCCCTTCTAAATATTTTTTTCTTTGTCTGAATTTCTCACTTCCTTTTCCTCCAATTCTTTAACACCCCCCCCCCCCCAAAAAAAAAACACATGGGCATCAATCTATTATAAAAGACAGTCATTTATACCTACCCACCTCATTGATTAATCCTTTTGGTGTTCCTTTTCTTATACATTTCACCCAACGTCCCTCCATGGGTGGAGAGTAACCTAGAGTTCTACTCACTTAACCACTTGTTTACTGGGCACATAAACCCCCTTCGTGCCCAGGCGAAATTTCAGCTTCCGGCACTGCGTCGCTTTAACTGACAATTGTGCGGTCGTGCGACGTGGCACCCAAACAAAATTGGCGTCCCTTTTTTCCCCACAAATAGAGCTTTCTTTTGGTGGTATTTGATCGCCCGTGCGGTTTTTATTTTTTGCGTTATAATGAAAAAAAGAGCGACAATTTAAAAATATATATATATTTTTTACTTGTTGCTATAATAAATATCCCATTTTTTTTATTTTTTTAATATTTTTTTTTTTCTCAGTTAAGGCCGATACGTATTCTTCTACGTATTTTTGTAAAAAAAAAAAAAAAAATCACAATAAGTGACTGCTTTGCGCACGAGTTATAGCACCTACAAAATAGGGGACATAATTATGATTTTTTTTTTTATATTTTTTTTTTACTAGTAATGGCGGCGATCTGCGATTTTTATTGGGACTGCGATATTGCGACGGACACATCGGACACTTTTGACACATTTTTTGGCGCCATTCACATTTATACAGCGACCAGTGCTATAAAAATGCACTAATTACTGTATAAATGTGACTGGCATTGAAGGGGTTAACACTAGGGGGTGAGGAAGGGGTTAAATGTATTGCCTGGGTGTGTTCTAACTGTATGGGGGGAGGGGGGTGACTGGGGGAGGTGACCGATGCTGTCTCCCTATGTACAAGAGAAACAGCATCTGTCACCTCACTGACAGGACGTGAAGCTCTGTGTTTACACTCAGAGCTCCACGTCCCTGCTCTCTCACCGACGATCGCGTGTACCTGACGGACATCGCGGCCGCCGGGCCGGGTACACGCATCGGATCCTCGGTGATGCGTCGGGACTGTTTTTCCCCGTCGCGCGCCACCCTGTGGCGCGCGCGGGGAATTACAAGCAAATCACGTCCAAAGACGTGACCCCGGCGCCTCAGGTCCACGCTGTTCACGTATTTTGTTAATAGCGCGGACCTGAAGTGGTTAAAAAATGAAGTATCTTAACAAATTAGCACAACGCATTCAACACTTCTGCATTCTCCCAGCATTCCCCTCCACTACAAATCTCTGTATTTGGTCACATAACATCTATTGCCCAGTACACACGATCGTTTTTCCCGTCGGAAAAACTGCTGTGTTTTCCTTTGGCCGGGAAAACCGGCCGTGTGTATGCGCCTTAGCAGTTTTCCCAACAGGAAAACTGCCGTTTAAAAAATGAGAACTAGACCTCTTTTTTCTTGCAGCGGATTGCTGCGTTTTTTTTCATGCAGTTTTCCTATGTTAAATACTTAGCGAGGGAACATACACACGGCCGGTTTTTCAGACCAAAGTTCTCCTGGCAGTTTTCCTGTCGGGAAAACCGGCCATGTGTACAGGGGAAAAGGGACCGAGCCCATTCTCGGTTTTCCCCTCGGTTTTCCCGGCTGTCTTTTGACCATCGGAAAAAACGATTGTGTGTACTAGGCAGAAGAGGTAGATATCATCTCCTTTCCTTTTTCATTTGTCTTTCCATGTTTTTACTTCTGTTCCTGTTCCCTTTTTTTCATTATTTATTTAACTTTTCCTGTATTACAGGTACAACGTATAAGAATTATGGAAAAACTTTACAACCATAGCAAAGTTAATGAAATTATACTATCTGGGTTTCCAAGTCTCGAACATTTTCACGTTTTACTCTTCGTGGTTCTTCTGATCATTTATCTGTTCATCATCACTGGCAATTGTTTAATTATTTTAGTCATTCAGAACGTGCCCAGCCTACACTATCCCATGTATTTCTTCATTGGGGCTTTATCATGTCTGGAGATTTGTTATACAGCAGTCACAATTCCAAAAATGCTGGCCGACCTACTGGATAAAGAGAAGAAAATCTCCTTCACTGGATGTCTACTACAAGCCTACTTTCTACATGTTTTTGGAGCTGCAGAATGTTATATCCTTACCATAATGGCTTATGATCGCTATTTGGCCATCTGTAAACCGCTACAATACTCATCTATTATGTCAACTAGGCTTTATCTCAGCTTAGTTATTGCTTGTGTTATTGGTGGATTTATTAGCCCTGTGCTTGAAGCTATCTTAATATCTCTTCTACCTTATTGTGGTCCAAATCATGTAGAAAATGTGTTCTGTGACTTCCCCCCATTGATCTCATTAGCATGTACCGATACAAAGATGTACATATTGGTTGAGTTTGTGGTCAGCTCTTTCATCATCCTTTTAAGTTTTGCCTTTGTTCTACTATCTTACATCAGAGTAATACTTGTTATAATAAAGATCAAGTCCAAAGTTGGGCGTCAGAAGACATTCTCCACTTGTGGGGCCCATCTCATTGTTGTCAGTCTATTCTTTGGCAGCATTAGCTTTATGTACTTACGTATTACAAAGAGTGCCTCTGTAGACTATGATAGGGCTGTTGGTCTTACTTACGCTGTTTTTACCCCTTTAGCTAACCCTATCATATACGGCTTGAGAAATCATGATATTAAAACATTCTTGCTTAGACGTGTACAATCTCAGAATTTTTTTCACATTCTGATTTCAAAATATTTGAAATTAAGTCTCTAATATTTGATGGAAGATATTAAAACATTCTTATAATGCTTCACTGATGGTCTACTATGATGTTCATTTTTTTAAATTAGGTTAAATTGGGTTATGGGTAAAGTATACCTGAAGTCAAAACCTTTTCTTTTGTTTTGGATGGAGTGGTGAGAGGGTAACCACTTCAGCTCTGGAAGAATTTAGCCCTTCATGACCAGCCCATTTTTTTTCAATTCGGCACTACACTACTTTAACTGGTAATTGTGCGGTCATGCAACACCGTACCCAAACAAATATATATATTTTTTCTCACAGTAATAGAGACTTCTTTTGATCACCATTGGGGTTTTTTTTTTCTTTGCAATATATGATCGAAAAAAACTGAGACATGGTTCTGATTTTCGTGGACTGCTACCACTGAGTAAGATTCACTGTACTGTCAGGCCTTGTACACACGGCTGAATATATCCGCTGTGAACGGTCCCCGGACCGTTTACAGCGTATATTTACGCCGGGGTGTTTTGATCCGATGGCTGTACACACCATCGGATGAAATTCCCCGCCGGCGGACAGCGTGGTGACGCGGCGGTGACGTTGACGCCGCCACGTCACCGCACCAGGAAGTAAACACTTCCGCGCGCATGCGTCGGATCCATTCACAGGATACGACGCATGTGCGGCAAGATATGTCCGCTGGTTTGCCGTACTAACCAGCGGACATATCTGACGGCCAGCTATCCGGCGGAATTATTTCAAAGCATGCTTTGAAATTTTTCCGCCGGATGAATCCGGCAAAAAGCGTCCGTTTGCCCCTACAGACGAGGGATTTTTCGGCTGAAATGGTCCGTCGGACCATGTTCAGCGGAAATATCCCCTCGTGTGTACAAGGCCTCACTATACTGTGTGTATATATATATATGCAGATATATTGGGAGCTAGCAAATAAGGGCTGGTGTATATGTAGCAGATAGTTGTTGGTGAATCATCTACTTGGTTATGAGCATATGGACTAGGCTGTGGTGGGCTACATTTAAGAGCGGCCATCTTATTTGACCTTATTTGACAAGCTGTATGGACTGTGACAGTTGGGATATTCCTGTTTACACCCTAAGGCCTCGTACACACGATCTAATTTGTCCGCTGAAAACGGTCCGATGGACCGTTTCAGCAGACATCTCCGATCGTGTGTATGGGCTAGCGGACAGATTTGTCCACCCGACAGATTTCAAAGCAAGCTTTGAAATCTATCCGGTGGGAATCTGTCCGCCCGACATGTCTGCTGGTTAGTACACTTACCAGCAGACATGTCGTCCCGCTCCGCCGCCGCACCACCGCCGAATGGATTCGGCACATGCGCGGAAGTGTTTTACTTCCTGGTGCGGTGACGTGGCGGCGTCAACGTCACCGCCACGTCACCGACACGTCAGCGCGCTCTCTGCTGGCGGGGATTTTGGTTTGCTCGTGTGTACACGCGAGCAAACCAAAATCCCAGCAGACAGATTTGTTCAAATCTGTCGGACGGACAGATTTGAACAAATCTGTCCGCTCGTGTGTATGGGGCCTTAGAGTTAGGACTCTACAGAAATTATGGTATTTTCAAGTGCACTTTGCTATATATATATATATATATATATATATATATATATATACACACCGTATTTGCCAGTGTATAAGGCGACTGGGAGTATAAGACGACCCGCTAATGTTACAGTTTTTTTGCCTGTACTCACAGTATAAGACGACAACCCCCCCCCCCCCCTTCCGAGGCTTCTGACGCTTTATATTTCTTCCTTCTGGAGCCATACTCTTCTTCATTCTTGCTGGAGCTGGAGCTGGAGCCAAACACGGCGAGCAATGTATTCTATTAATGAATACAAAGCCTTGGATTGGCAGAACATCATCATCCCGCACCTCTCTGACTCTCAAAGCCAATGCGAGCAGGCTACTGTATGTAACCTGCTCGGATTGGCAGAGGTTGTTACTCCAATCTGAGCAGGCTCTGTATTCATTTGAGTACATCGCTCACTGGCATTGGCTAAGCGGTATATACTGTATGTAGCCAAAGCTACATACAGTATTACCACACATCTAGCAGGAATCTGAGCAGCTGACCCGGCGTATAAAATGACCCTTGCTTTTTGGCTGTTTTTTTTTAAAGTGTAAAAGGTAGTCTTATACGCCAGCAAATACAGTATATATATATATATATATATATATATAATAAAAATAAATATATATATATATATATATAGTACAGACTTAGGCCTCGTACACACGAACAGACAGATTTGTTCAAATCTGTCTGTCCGACAGATTTGAACAGATCTGTCTGCTGGGATTTTGGTTTGCTTGCGTGTACACACGAGCAAACCAAAATCCCCGCCAGCAGACAGCGCGCTGACGTGGCGGTGACGTGGCGGTGACGTTGACGCCGCCACGTCACCGCACCAGGAAGTAAAACACTTCCGCGCATGCGTCGAAACCATTCGGCGCGTGTGCGAGAAGACATGTCTGCTGGTTAGCGTACTAACCAGCAGACATTGGGGGGCGGACGGGTTCCCAGCCGACAGATTTCAAAGCATGCTTTGAAATCTGTCGGGTGGCCAAATCCGTCTGTTTGCCCGTACACACGATCGAATCTGTCTGCTGGGACGGTCTAGCAGACCGTTTCCAGCAGACAGATTTGATCGTGTGTACGAGGCCTAAGAGTTTGGACACACCTTCTCATTGAAAGAGTTTTCTATATTTTCATGACTATGAAAATTGTAGATTCACACTGGAGGCATTAAAACTATGAATTAAAACATGTGGAATTATATACATAACAAAAAAGTGTGAAACAACTGTAAATATGTCATATTCTAGGTTCTACAAAGTAGCCACCTTTTGCTTTGATTACTGCTTTGCACACTCTTGGCATTCTCTTGATGAGCTTCAAGAGGTAGTCACCTGAAATGGTCTTCCAACAGTCTTGAAGGAGTTCCCAGAGATGCTTGGCACTTGTTGGCCCTTTTGCCTTCACTCTGCGGTCCAACTCACCCCAAACCATCTCGATTGGGTTCAGGTCCGGTGACTGTGGAGGCCAGGTCATCTGGCGCAGCACCCTATCACTCTCCTTCTTGGTTAAATAGCCCTTACACAGCCTGGAGGTGTGTTTGGGGTCATTGTCCTGTTGAAAAAGAAATGATGGTCCAACTAAACACAAACCAGATGGAATAGCATGCCCCTGCAAGATGCTGTGGTAGCCATGCTGGTTCAGTATCCCTTCAATTTTGAATAAATCCCCAACAGTGTCACCAGCAAAGCACCCCCACACCATCACACCTCCTCCTCCATGCTTCACAGTGGGAACCAGGCATGTAGAGTCCATCCGTTCACCTTTTCTGCATCGCACAAAGACACGGTGGTTGGAACCAAAGATCTCAAATTTGGACTCATCAGACCAAAGCACAGATTTCCACTGGTCTAATGTCCATTCCTTGTGTTCTTTAGTCCAAACAAGTCTCTTCTGCTTGTTGCCTTTCTTTAGCAGTGGTTTCCTAGCAGATATTCTACCATGAAGGCCTGATTCACACAGTCTCCTCTTATCAGTTCTTCTAGAGATGTGTCTGCTGCAAAAGGTGGCTACTTTGAAGAACCTAGAATATGACATATATTTTCAGTTGTTTCACACTTTTTTGTTATGTATATAATTCCACATGTGTTAATTCATAGTTTTGATGCCTTCAGTGTGACTCTACAATTTTCATATTCATGAAAATAAAGAAAACTCTTCGAATGAGAAGGTGTGTCCAAACTTTTGGTCTGTACTGTATATATATCTGTGTATATATATATATATATATATATATATATATTATTTTTTACAAAAAAGTTTAAAACAAAAGTGTCTAAACCATTACAGTTTCTCTTTAATAAACTCTAATATGCTTTTCACATGTAAATAGACAAAACAATGAAAACATTTTGAATACATACAACCTACAGTAATTCTTTAATTAGGCCCGGGGGAAACATTCTAGGCTCACTGGCGGCTATTTAAACAAAGAGTAATTATTTCCTTGCAACCTTGAGCATCCAAAAGAAGGTATGCCGTGTCGTTATATTTCTATTCTCCAAAAAATAAATAAAGTGAATAATAGGAATAAAATGTTGGTACATAATAGAATAGCTGTCTGGTAAAGTATACATTTTATTATAATACATGCTTAGTGCTGTGACCATTACATAGTAAAATTGAACACACTTTACAGTAATGGTGGGATTTTATAAGAACATACAATCTATTTGCTAGATAAACAGAATTTATGTTTATTTCACAAATACGATTAAGAGAAAAATATCTCCGTTACCCTTACTATTTGTAAGGTACATTTCACATTTTACAGGCTTGCTCTTAAAGTGTTTTTAAAGGCTAATAGCAATATATTTTTTTTTAAATGCCATCTCCTCCCGTCTACCTATCCTGCAAATTCCTGAGGCATGTTACATAGTTACATATAGTTACATAGTAGGTGAGGTTGAAAAAAGACACAAGTGCATCAAGTCCAACCTATGTGTGTGATTATGTCAGTATTACATTGTATATCCCTGTATGTTCTGGTCGTTCAGCTGCTTATCTAATAGTTTCTTGAAACCGTTGATGCCCCCCACTGAGAACACCGCCTGTGGAAGGGAATTCCACATCCTTGCTGCTCTTACAGTAAAGAACCCTCTACGTACTTTAAGGTTAAACCTCTTTTCTTCTAAATTTAATAAATGGCCACGTGTCTTGTTAAACTCCCTTCCGAAAAAAAATAAAATCTTTATTGTGGGGTCACCAGTACGGTATTTGTAAATTGAAATCATATCCCCTCTCAAGCGTCTCTTCTACAGAGAGAACAAGTTCAGTGCCCACAACCTTTCCTCATAACCAATACCCTCCAGACCCTTTATTAGCTTTGTTGCCCTTCTTCGTACTCTCTCCATTTCCAGTACATCGTTCCTGAGGACTGGTGCCCAGAACTGGATGGCATACTCCAGGTGCGGCTGGACCAGAGTCTTGTAGAACGGGAGAATTATCTTTTTATCTCTGGAGTAAATCCCCTTTTTAATGCCAATTTTCTGTTTGCTTTGTTAGCAGCAGATTGGCATTGCATGCCATTGCTGAGCCTGTCATCTACTAGGACCCCCCAGGTCCTTTTCCATCCTAGATTCCCCCGAGGGTTCTCCCCCTAGTATATAGATTGCATTCATATTTTTGCCACCTAAAATGCCTTATTTTAAATTTCTCTACATTAAACCTCATTTGCCATGTAGTTGCCCACCCTGTTAATTTTTTCAGATGTTTTTGTAAGCTTTCCACATCCTTCGGAGAAGGTATTGCCCTCCCCTTAGTGCCCTTAATATCATCTGCAAATACAGAGATTGCGCTATATAACCCATCCTCCATATCTTTTATGAATAAATTAAATAGTATTGGTCCCAGCACTGAACCCAGGGGGACCTCACCACTCACCCCTGACCATTCCGAGTATTCCTCATTTATCACCACGCTCTGAACTCAGTTTTCAATCCATGTACTCATCCTATGGTCAATGCCAACGGACCTTATTTTGTACAGTAAATGTTAATGGGGAAGCTGTGTCAAATGCTTTTGCAAAATCCAGATACACCACGTCTACGGGCCTTCCTTTATCTAGATGACAACTCACCTCCTCATAGAAAGTTAATAGATAGGTTTGGCAAGAACTATTCTTCATGAATACATGCTCATTACTGCTAATGATACTGTTCTCATTACTAAAATCTTGTCTATAGTCCCTTATCATCCCCTCCAAGAGCTTACAAACTATTGTTGTTAGGCTAACTGGTCTGTAATTCCCAGGGATGTATTTTGGGCCATATTTAAATATTGGTACCATTCCAGTCAGTAGACTGTCAGTAAAAATTAGGAACAATGGTCTGGCAATTACTTGACTGCATTCCCTAAATACCCTCGGGTGCAAGACATCTGTTCCCGGCGATTTATTAATGTTACGTTTCCCAAGTCCAATTTCAATTCTGTCCTCTGTTGACCATGGAGGTGCTTCCTGTGTTGTGTCATGAGGACAAACACTGCAGTTTTGGTTACTGAAGCCCCCCGATTCCCTCGTGAAGACTGAGGAGAAGAATAAATTCAACACCTTCGCCATCTCCCCATCCTTTGTAACCAGATGTCTGTCCTCATTCTTTATGGGGCCAGTATGGTCTGTCCCCCTCTTTTTAATGTTTACATACTTAAAGAATTTCTTGGGTTGTTTCTTTAGTGTTCTACCTTAGCCATCCTAATTGCACCCTTACATTTCTTGTTGCATTTTTCTGAAGTCTGAATGCTGATCCCTCAACCTTGTATTTTTTGAAGGCCTTCTCCTTTACTTTTATATGCATTTTTATATTGGAGTTAAGCCATCCGGGACTTTTGTTTCACTCTTTTAAATGTATTACTGAATGGAATGCATTGGCTAATGCCCTTATTTAATATGCTCTTAAAGCAAACCCATCTCTCCTCCGAGTTCTTTGTTCCTAAGATTTTATCCCAATTCATGCCTTCTAGCAAGATCAGTGTAAACGTGTCTGTTTGGACTGAGTTCGTCTGCAGGTGGCACTGTGGTGTTCTGGGCTAATTTCTGCAGTTCCAGTGCCCACCAGCAAGTGTCTCTTAGAGGCCAGAAGGCCTCAGTAATAAGTTCCAAATTGTCTCAGCTGATAGTAGAACACATAATGCTTCTCCCACTAGCACATGGTGCGTCAGTGTTTTGGCTTCTCCTGCCTTGTATGCTGGTTTCTGTGCTGCTGCTGCCGCCGGTTGCCAGTGATTCTTGACCTTGCTCTTGCTCCTGTCCTGAGTACCCTGCTGCCTTGCTCCCTGCCCCTCCAGTTTTCCCTGCCTTGTGTGTATCTCTTTTTTTTTGTGTCTATAGCACATATTATTAAGTTGCTGGTTAGGCATTTTGTCATTTAGTTTTGATTTTCATACATTCTCATGTTTACCATTTGCTGCTGTGTGATTATCTTTCATCCACTGTAATAAATCTCACTTTCAAGATATATACATATGGTCAGTCTCTGTGTGTAGCTACGTACACTCACCGGCCACTTTATTAACTACACCTGTTCAATTGCTTGGTAACACAAATTGATAATCAGCCAATCACATGGCAACAACCCAATGTACTTAGGCATCTAGAGATGGTGAAAACGACTTGCTGAAGTCCAAGCATCAGAATTGAGAAGAAAGTGACTTTGAACGTGGTGTGGTTGTTGGTGCCAGACGGGCTGGTCTGAGAATTTCAAAAACTGCTGATCTACTGGGATATTCACTCACAACCAGAATTACAGAGAATGGTCCAAAAAAAGAGAAAATATCCAGTGAGTGGCGGTTGCGTGGAGCAGAGTACAGGAAACAAAGGCTAAAATTTGGACAACAGGAGATTGGAAGAACATTGCCTAGTCTGATAAATCTCAATTTCAGCTGCAACATTCACATGATAGTTTCAGAATTTGGTGTAAATAACATGAAATCATGGATCCATCCTGCCTTGCATCAACGGTTCAGGCTGGTGGTGTAATGGTGCGGGGGAGATTTTCTTGGCACACTTTTGGCCCCATAGTACCAATTGAGCATCATTTAAACGCCACGACCTACCTGAGTATTGTTGCTGACCATGTCCATCCCTTTATGACTACAGTGTCCTCATCTTCTGATGGCTCCATCCAGCAGGATAATGCACCATGTAAAATAACTCAAATCATCTCACCACCGGTTTCTTGAACATGACAATGAGGTCACTGTACTCCAATGGACTCTACAGTCACCAGATCTCCACCCAATAGAGTACCTTTGGGATGTGGTGGAATGGGAGGTTCATGGATGTGCAGCTGACAAATCTGTAGAATCTGTGTGATGCTATCATGTCACTATGGACAAAAAATCTCCTATGCCCCATACACACGAGTGGGTTTTACGACGAGAAAACTGCGAGGAGAGCTTCTGGCTGGGAAACCTGGTCATGTGTATGCTCCCTTGCAGTTTTTCCGAGGGGAAAACTGCCAAAAAAACGATAAATAAAAAAAAGAGAACCTGCATACATACTTCGCCCCGCTGAGGAAGTTGCAAAACGTAACGCGTACGGGGGTTCAGGAGTCCCAAGACACGTCACTTGCTGCCGTCCTTTTGGAACATTTAGTTGTCCATACATATCCTGTATGTTTACTGACGTTTTTTACTGGCTAAAATGTGAGTAGCCTGTGCTTTTACTACCTTTTAAATAAATGCTTGAGTTTAGTGGAGAGCTCTTAGATCTGTGATTCCTTTTTTCATTTTTGGGTCTGTATACACAGCTCACCTTTGAGGATCTGAATTGCTACGCTGCTTCCTGGTCAACTATGCTGTGATACCTGCTCATTTGACCATCTAGTAAAATAGTGGTCTACATGCGAAGGTGAGAGTACCCATCCTTACTGGTGGAGGAATCACTTTACGTTTTTGGCTTCTCATTGTCATGTGGTGGAGAATTTTAAGATTTGGCTATCTGGATTTCTCTTACATATTTCTGTGGACTTTATTTCATTTTTCCCATTGGAAAACCTGGCCGTGTGTATGAGAAAAGCGGAATTTTTTTGGCAGAAAAGCTATAATCTGAGTTTTCCCAACGGGAAAACCGATCGTCTGTACAGGGGAAAAGTAGGAAGCAGGCTCTCGGTTTTCCCCTTGAGAATTCCGACGGATCTTTTCCTGTCGGGAATCCCGCTCGTGTGTACGAGGCGTGAGGAATGTTTTCAATACCTTGTTGAATCTTTGCCACAAAGAATGAAAGCAGTGCTGAAGGCAAAAGGGGGTCCACCCTATTACTAGCAAGGTGTACCGAATAAAGAGGCAGGTCAGTGTATCACCTGTTCACCTCCTGTGCTGACTCCGGACAGGTCCTTTACATTTCACTTTTTTTTAATTGAGCTTATCTGTAACCATATATTTATACATTATTCATAACGTTGTTATTCTACAGAGGCCTCCAACATCTTGGGAATAGGATGTAGACGAGGTCAGGATGGGGAGGATGAGGTCATCTGTAGAAGACACGGCCAAAGAATGTGAGATGAAGCAGCAATCCAAGTATCTTTATAGATTTGTGCTTTGCAGTTTATATTAAAAAAATAAAAATAAAATGACTAACTTATCTACAGACTTGCCAACAAGAGATTTTATTTTAGTAGGCTTCTCTGATTATGTCCAACAACCCATTGTTTTTTTCCCGGTATTTTCGGCAATCTACATGCTTTCTATTTTGGGCAACCTTCTTCTGATCTATGTCACTATCGTATCGCCTCAGCTACAATCTCCAATGTACTTTTTCCTCAGCAACCTTTCTCTTGTAGACATGTGCTTGACAACAGTTGTGGTCCCTCGACTCCTCCTAAACTTACTTCTCAACCAGAAAAACATCTCTTTTCCAGAGTGCATTGCCCAGGTTTATTTTTTCATCGCTTTTGCAGGAGTTGAATGCTTTATTCTTTCCTCAATGGCCTATGACAGATACATAGCTGTCTGCAAACCTTTATACTACATAACGATAATGAACAGAAAGTTGTGTCTCCAGCTAGCCTTGGCTTCATGGATAATCAACTTCGTCAACTCTATCCTTCACACTCTTCTAATTTCTAGGTTGTCTTTTTGTGGACCTCGAATTGTCCAGCATTTCTTCTGTGACTTACTGCCCCTCTTTAAACTTTCTTGCTCAGATACGTCAGTCAATCAGTTGGTCATCTTCACCGAAGGCTTCATGATCGTTGCGTTGCCTTTCTTGGTAACTTTGATTTCCTATATTCATATAATTTGGACCATATTGAAGATACCATCCTCCATAGGGAGGAAGACGGCATTTTCCACTTGTTCAGCCCACCTGACCGTGGTCACCTTGTTTTATGGAACAATGATTTGTGTGTATTTTCGACCATCATCTGCATATTCTCTGGTATATGATAAACTTGCAGCAGTTCTATACACAGTCTTCACACCAATGCTTAATCCATTTATTTACAGTTTGCGGAATAAAGATGTAAAGATCACATTCAAGAAACTCATACAGTCCAATATATATATATGTAGCTGAACCAAGTAAATAATACATAATAAATGTTTTGGAAGTTGTGTTGGTACCTGAATGTGACCTGGTGATTGCTCCTTGCAGTTCCCTGTACATTAGAGCTTGGATTGGGAGAGCGAGAAGTAGCACAAGTAGCCAATCAGTTGTGCTGCAGTGTTTTAACATGCTAGCAAGGAATCTGGAGATAACAGTATCGTGCCCACTCAGTTTATGCAGAGTGGACACAGACAGCACCCACTCTGGTCTATGGTCAGACTGGTGTAAATGGCCTCCTCTGTCTACCTCCGATCCGCCTACACTGAGAACCGAACCTCTTCCGTTTGTTACTAACGGACCAGATCAGAGGTAGGCGGGTGTAATGTTCAGATAGGAGTAAATGGCCTCTCCTGCCTACCTCCGATCCGTCTACACGGAGAACCGAACCCCTTCCGTTTGTTTATAATGGACCGAATCAGAGGTAGGCGGGTTTAATGTGCAGATAGGTGTAAATGGCCTCTGCTGTCTACACGGAGAACCGAACCCCTTCCGTTTGTTTATAATGGACCAGATCAGAGGTAGGCGGGTGTAATGTATAAATGGCCTCTGTTATCTACCTCTGATCCATCTATACGGAGAACTGAACCCCTTCTGTTTGTTTATAATGGGCCGGATCAGAGGTAGGCGAGTGTAATGTGCAGATAGGTGTAAATGGCCTCTGCTGCCTACCTCTGATCCATCTACACGGAAAACCGAACCCCTTCCGTTTGTTTATAATGGACCAGATCAGAGGTAGGCGGGTGTAATGTGCAGATACGTGTAAATGGCCTCTGCTGCCTACCTCCGATCCATCTACAAGGAGAACCAAACCCCTTTCGTTTGTTTATAATGGACCACTGGTAAACAGACCTGTAATCAATGTTTCATACTGTGTTTTCCACCTCTTTGCAACATCCTCTGTAAGTTCCCAAATGTCCTATTTTCTCCTACTGCCTTCTATATATTTGGACTGAGCAGTACACATTAACTGCACTCATGCTCTATGCACAGTACAAATCTCCCAGTCCATTGTCCCTGGTCCATCTCAAGAGCGAGTAAAGCCTGGCCTACACAATCGGATTTTCTGCAGACAAAGCGTAAGATCTTTTGGCAAGTTAAAAGAAAGAAAGAAAAAAAAAAAAAAAAACATGTCCGGGGACATCAGCTTTAACCTTAAAGTAGAACTAGAACAAGCAAAACTTTAAGGTCAACGTTTTTTAGATAAAGTAAGGGAGGGCCTATAACCTCCGTTCAATTTTTTTTTCTGCCATCTGTGTCTCATTGGGGAGATTTCTCTTTACTTCTTGTCCCATAGCCAAAACAGGAAGTGAGCGGAAATCCCTTCAAATTAGGGGCATTCCTTAGGGATCCCCCAGGTCACCTGAACTAGTGTCATCATTGGAAGATTTCCCCTCTATTGCTTTTCTGGGGGCAGACCCACAATTTTGGATTTTCTTTTACTTTCAATGATAATTGTAATCAGGACATATAGAGAGAGTGAACCTCCCTCAAAGGGGCACAGGCAGGTAATTATATATATATATATATATATATATATATATTTTTTTTTTTATAAAAAAATAAAAGACACAGGAGGCCCTCTCCCCTCTATCCAAAACAGTTATTTAGTAATAACTTGCATATTAACCTTTAAAATTAGCACTTTTGATTTGTCCCATAGACTTTTAAAGCGTGTTCCGCAGCTTTTCGAAATTTTCCTTGAACACCCCAAATTGTTCGCTGTACGGACAAACAGACCATGTTTGACTCGAACAGAAAACCCACCCCAACTCCCCTCCCAACCTTGTGGAACACATCACAGGTCTCACAAGGTTGTGGGACCATTCACAAAGATGCGCAGCGGGCAGCCATCTATGAATTTTCAAGGAGCCACAGCCGGCTGCCCACAGGTAATTGGCTGGCATCTGGGACCCAAAGACCTGCAAAGAAGCAGTTCAGGGGACCAGGGCATGTGGGCCCCCTGGACAGGTAAGTGTCCTTATATTAAAAGTCAGCAGCTATTTGTAGCTGCTGAGTTTTTTTTTTATTTGTAATAAAGGCTTTAGAACCCCTTTAACCAGCCATTCATTCCACCGAGCTTAGAAGCAGCAGCTACGTAACCTGTAAGTTATGGTGCCTCATTGGCACAGGTTTCTGTTTATCTCTCTGCCTGGGCATTCGTTTTAATTACAGGGGTTGTAAAGTCTCAGTGTTTTTCACCTTAATGCATTAAGGTGAAAAACCTTCCATGCTGCAGCAAATCCCCCCCCCCCCCCCCTTTTTACTTACCTGAACCCGATCTTTCCAGCAAAAAGAAGAAGCACAGCAGCAGCTTCAGCCTCTGTTATTCATTGGACAGATTGATAGCAGCAAGAGCCATTGGCTGGGGGGGGGGGGGGGGGCGGGGCCAAGTCTTGCTGTCTGTGTCAATGGACACTGCAGCAGGACTGGGAGACTGCCCACACAAGTACCCCCATGGAGCGGTTTACCGTGAAGGCACTCCAGGAGGAGCCAGGAGTGACGATGAGGGATGCCAGAAAAGGAGGATCAGGGCCACTCTGTGCAAAACCATTGCACAGAGGAGGCAAGTATAACTTTTTTTTTTTTAAACAAATGTATACATATATAAAATCATCAGGTTATCACACAATAATCATAAATGAGAGATGGATCGCAGTATTTTGCTGCTTTACGTGTTTCACCATAAGATGGCTTCCTCAGGAGTAGAAAAGCTCTCAGTTGGTCCTATGCTTCTTTGAGCGTTTTTTTGACGTGATCTTGTATTTTTTTCATTATGATGTCATATATTATAACAGCTTACATGATTCTAATATTCTGGTTAGAATCTATAGTGAACGCATGTGCAGTACTTATCTCCTGAGGTAGCAATCGTATGGTGAAACATGTAGAGCAAGAAAATACCGTAGTCCATCTCTCATGTGATATCCTGATGATTTTTATCTATGGCCCCATGCTCCTCCCCCTATCGCTCATACATCTATCCACTCCCGTCTCGTCATACCTCCAAAATATCAAACCAACTTCTCCATCTTTTTTCAAATTTCCCTAGACATCCACTATGTAAAAAAAGTATATATTTTTCTTTAGAGTTTCCCTTACTTGCAGTTTCTATTCTGCTAATGTATGTAGAAATGATGATAACCACTTTTGTGCAATGATTTTATGAGCCTTTAAAATCGATTTCTATTTATTAATACCATATATATAGGTTTTGATTTGTTTATGGCACCTTAAAGGGGTTGTAAAAGTAATTTTTTTTCCTAAATAGCTTCCTTAACCTTAGTGCAGTCCTCCTTCCCTTACCTCATCCTTCCATTTTGCTTTTAAATGTCCTTATTTCTTCTGAGAAATCCTCACTTCCTGTTCTTCTGTCTGTAACTCCACACAGTAATGCAAGGCTTTCTCCCTGGTGTGGAGTGTCGTGCTCGCCCCTCCCTTGGACTACAGGAGAGTCCGGACGCTCTCTACGTTGCAGATAGAGAAAGGAGCTGTGTGTTAGTGGTCGTCCTGACTCTCCTGTTGTCCAAGGGAGGGGGGGTGAGCACGACACTCCACACCAGGGAGAAAGCCTTGCATTACTGTGTGGAGTTACAGACAGAAGTACAGGAAGTGAGGATTTCTTAGAAGAAATAAGGACATTTAAAAGCAAAATGGAAGGATGAGGTAAGTGAAGGAGGACTGCACTAAGGTAAAGGAAGATATTTAGGAAAAAAAAGAAATGTACCTTTACAACCCCTTTAAAACGCCCCATTATCATTTGTCTGAGGTTTATAACCACTTTGACTCTTTTCTGGAGAACTGCCATGTCAGGCTAAGGAGAGGCTGTCTGCAGATGCCTGCAATGAACCTGCTGCACATAGAGGAAAATATTGGCCTGTGCAATAATGTCTCCCATCTTAGCTATAGTTTTAATGCATTTCTGAAAAAAAATGTACAATAAAAACTGTAAATATATTAACAATTTATATATAAATATATACAACAACTTGTGTTCAAGAATTATTGGTCCTTTAATATATAAAGTCACAATTCCAATAACGCTAAACAGGGATATTTCACTTTGAGCAATGCGAATCTGCTGTACAAAATAATCCTGTGTATGCATAGAAGGCTGCTCGCCATCGTGTCGCTGTGTATTTATACTTTGCTATAAACTCTCTGCTCTCTTCTATATTCAAATATGTTGCTAGAAGGTTTCTGTAATGTGTAGTCATGCAGCTAGTCTTATGTCGCGTACACATGGTCGGTTTTTGTCTTATAAAAAAAAACGTTGTTTTTCAAACTTCATTTTAAAAAAACAACGTTGCCTACACACCATCGTTTTCTAAAAATGCTCTTGCAAAGCGCGGTTACGTACACCACGTATGACGGCACTCAAGCTCGCGTCATAACTTGCTTCTGAGCATGCGCGGGTTTAAAAACGTCGTTTTTCCCCACACACGATCATTTTTTATGACACAAAAAACGACATTCTGAAAAACAACATAAAAAATTGAAGCATGTTTGAATTTTTTTTTTGTCGTTTTTCAGAAGACATAAAACAAGGTTTTGCCTGCACACGATCATTTTAAATGACGTTTTATAAAATGTTGTTTTATTTCATCACAAAAAACGACCGTGTGTACACAGCATTAAGTGTGTCATTTCTACTTTTGCATCTAAATTGGGATTTCACTCATTTTATATGTGCGACGTGTTTTCAAATTGCGCTTGGGGTTTCCCGGAATCGTCAGGAATTACACTTTAACAGCCAGGATAAGAAAATATTGCCTGAATATAATTGGCACATTTATTCTTACTAGAATCCTGGAGTGCTTTGTGCATTTCTTCCAGATCTGTGCAGTAATCCAGTGTGAGACTTCCTGTAATAAAGACCAGTTACTGCTGCTCTCTCTCCTTGTGCAGGGTGACTGGTCTGGTCTCCACCCCTTCCTGTACTTTCCTACATGCATCCTGTAGTGGGTGGAGCCTGCTAGGTCCCTCCCACAGCTCTGCTCCCTGCCCAGGCTGTATACAGCACAGTGATAAGGTCACCGATACTTTTAATAGTAATATCTTAGTTTATAAAAAAGGCATTCGGTGCACACAAAGTGGATTTATAGCCTTTGTCGGTACTGAGAAACAACTCAATGAAAGCTATGTTCAGCTTTAACCCATTTATGCCTAAGCAATAGGCTATAAATAACTCCCACATCACTACTGTTCCAATATTGGAACAAGGAGGTATGGGTTAAAGCCCAAAGCCCCACTAATTTTTTTTTTTTTTTTTTTACTGTCAACTCAATCAGAAATTGGATCGCATGGGTGATCTGAGTCCAGTGCGGGGAGGGCTTTTTTATATTAAGTGCCAGTTCACACCAGTACGATTGTGTAGCAGACATCCCTGCGTGACTTCATTGCGGCTTGCATATGACTTCTTTAACAGAAGCCAATGCAGGAACCTTTTTTTCGAAGTCGGAGCAACTAGAAAAGTTCAATTGCTGTTAATGGGATGAGACTTGTCACGAGACAAGTCGCAGCACACTTTAACCACCTCACATACACACTTGGCAAAGAACGTCACCAACCTTTGTGTTAGTCAGCAAGGCAATATTGAATACACCATCTCCACAGTACCATGTGAACAGTAATGCAGTAGAGGTGACGGCCTACCCTACGGCTAAGGCTGCAATAATATCTGAACGACTCAGAATCGTGGGCAGAAACCCGCATTTCTTCCTGCGCTTTTGAAAAGCCACATCTCGCACTTGATGCCACTATTTCTTAAACATGTTACCCAAAACATGGGTAGAAGAGCATTTTCCATGAGAAAGCCATGCATCGCTAAATGTGATTGAGCCAATTCAAGGTAATAGGCTGTCACACCACAAACGTGCTAAAATGCGCAACGCGTCACTACACTCAGATGTGAGTGTAGCCTAACAGGTGTAATCTTTTTTTTTTTCCATGTCTGCTGGCAGAGGGCAGAACCTGAAGGCAGCCATGACAGGAGGAGAGGGTGTGGCCGATTTACTAAAACTTAAAAAGTGCAAGATATTGCGCAGCTCTGCATAGAAACCAATCAGCTTCCAACTTAAAGTGGTTGTAAAAGGTCTATTTTTTATAATCTCTACGTACCTGCTCTGTGCAGGACTTGGTTTAGCCCCCTCACCAACGGCTTTGATTGACAGCAGCAGGGCCCAATGGCTCCTGGTGCACCAGCTAAGCCGGGAAGATATGAAATTGAGGGGAGAGAAGAGCTGCAGAAGGGCAGTGCACAGCGCTGGATCAAATGAGGGCTCAGGTATGCAAGGGGGGGAAAAAAAAGGGGGGGGGGTGGTGTTTCAGCAATACTAATGCCTAAACATGTTTTCTTTACCATAATGCATTAGGCTTCTTTCTGCGGAATCCATCTCGCAGAACGAAGTCCCTCTCCTCTTACTGAGCAGAGCGGAGGTGGACCCAGTCCAGGTTTCCTCTATGAGGAGATCAGCTGAAAACGAACTTCATGTCCGTTTTCACCTGATCATATGCAGTTTGCCAGATGGACAGAAAATAGGATTGGGGAAAGGGTGGATGTCAGCGGACACAACCGCCGCTCCTTGGGGTTGAATGGGCGATCGGGTCTGACAGGTGGACCTGATTAGACAGCCTGTGTGAAAGGACCCTTAGGCTGGGTTCACGCCGATACTACACAAGATTCATATGACTTTCATCCTACTTTGCTCTGGGCCGTCAGTCTTGCATCGATCCAACCTAAATGAACAGGATACTACTTTGATCCTACCGTCTGACTTGTCCTTTGACCAATCAAAACAATCCCAGTGTGATATAAAATTCCTTTTACTGCTGCTGCTGTAATCACATTTTGGATGTCAAAAGTCAGATAGATGGTTAAGACAAGGATCCTACTTTGGTCCGACTTCAGTGATAGTCAATGGGCTGAAGTAGGATCAAAGTAGTACAGGGAGCATTTTCAAAGTCGGACCGACTTGCGTCGGAGCAGTTAAGACGGCTCTCATAGGGAAATATTGATTTTCACACAAGCGTGAACCCGGCATGAAGGTATATATATATATATATATATATATATATATATATATATATATATATATATATATTACACACATTTAGCGTTAGAACCACTTTAATTGAACAAGCTGAAGTTAGAAGCTGACTGACCAGATTATGCACTCTCCAGTTTTAGTTCATCAACCCTGATGTGCCCAATTTCTCCATGAAGGTGACCTAATATTTAATAATAATATTATTTATATAAAAATATTTTACATCGCATTCTGTAAAGCCCTGAGGCAATAATTACCTGGTGATTTTTGGATTTTGGGCAACTTTAACGCTGCAGTTTTTTATACAACCGAGACAGCTAAATAGAAGGTTGTGGTTTAGCAAGCCTTGCCAGCACTTTTTTTTGTTTTTTTTAATTAACATCTGGTTATTTTTATTGCAATACATAGGTTTAAATTGCTCATTCACCAACTTTAAATTTCCGAGAGCCTGGAGAGATTGTTTCCAGCATCAAGCTAAGCAGGATGTTAATGATCTGCAAGGATGTCCAACTTTGAGGCAAAGGGAGTGCAGTTTATACAGCTATTGATAAGATAAAGCTGCATTATTATTTAGGAGGGGAAATTCATAGTTTTACAAATAATATCTTGACTTTTCAGATCTTTAAAAAAAAATAAAAATAAAAAAAGGTACAGGGCAGGGAACACGCTGCTGTAAGATCCCCTATAGCTGCAAATAATAATAATAAATAAAAAAGGGGCGGTTGCTGTTGTCACCCACCTTCTTTGCAACACATAATATGCCCAAAACATTCATTACAAGTGCTCTTTGATAGAAAAACATACAATTTTCTTATCTTCTGTCTTGAAATTATCTGGAGGAGAGGGCCAAGGAAATAAACAATGCAAAGTGATTAGAGACTTTGAAAGATGAATTCTGATTGGTTCACAAGATTCTGCACTTTGCATTACACCCATTTGTGATATTCAAGCGGCGACCACAAACTGGAGACCTCTGCAATACGCAAACACAAAATGAGTGAAGCCTTTTAGTGTGGTTACCAAGTCTGAAGTATTGAAACTGCCATATGGCAAAATTAATGAAAATCAATTGAAAGCTGGCAATGGAGGGGGGAGAGACGACAAAATAAATAAAAAAAGCAATGCGGCGGCATCGTGGGCAGTAATAAAAATAAAATAAAAACCTAAAATAAAATTATAACAAATGTGGTATAAAATTTTGGAAATTACAACCATATTGTATCCAAATCCGTGGAAAGTGTCCTTAGCTTTGAGTTCTCTGAGTTACTCCAGGGACTGGATCCCCACAAATTAATGTTACTGTTCCATCAAATAAATCCTCCATGCTGACTGCTACTAGTTCTGTAGCCGTAGCTTGGTTGGTTTGGGAATCTGGTAGTGCCACAATTACTTGGGAGCCAGCCAGTTGCGATTCATCCAAGGTGATCACTTGCTCTGTAGTAGCGACTTGCTCCTGGGTCTGTATAACCTATGGATATTACAAAGCAGGTTTAGAACATTTACAAGCTAATCAAATTGGAAGTCAGACCTAGATCTAACCTAGCTTAAAAACTATTCCCTGAACTGAATCAGGAATTGGATCGCTTAACTTATCAATAGCCGTATAAATTTATAGATCAGATCAGGGGTGTCTCATCTGCACCCCAATACAACATTGTAAACTTAAAGTGGAAGTAGACCCAATTTTTTTTTTGTACAGTATAAGATTTCCTATTATCTGTGCCCAGTCTTGCCAGTCTTCATTGAAATAAAAACGGACTTGCAGAGCAAATCCTTGGTCCGTTCCGCCCCCTTGCTGTGAGTGACAGGTTATTTACATATCTCATGCACTAGCATGGAGACAGGCATTATTTTTTTTAATTCCCACCCCCACTCCTTTTCTGAAGTCATGTGGTTACTTTTCTGGATTCTGACTGGATGTTAGTGATCATAGCAGAATTTAGTGTAAGGAATACACAGGAAAAAATGCATGTCGACAAGGGGAGTGTAAAGGAGGGCGGGGAGTCTACCAACGTCACGACTCCACGCACCGAGCTCCAGACAACAGACCCACTCACAGAATCTGCAGTTTTTCAGTTCTTAGAACAGACAGAGGGGAGACATTTGACAAGGATACATGCAGGAGGCATCTCTATCCTTATAGATCAGCACTATGGCAGCAGCTTAAAAAGGATGAGAGTGGCTTTACATCCACTTCAAAAGCGAACACATGCAGCCGAGGAACAATTTGACAGTGTCTCTTTACTAGACTTTTATAAAGGTTATCTTTTCAAAAAAAAAAAAAAAAAATCTCCCACTCTTCATAAATCACCCCTTATTCAGGTCATCAGTTTTCGGGAAGCACCTATATATATTTGTGAGCGACTATTTTCAAGGATGAAGCACACAAAGGGCAACATTAGAACCAAAATAATATCCGATGAGCACTTTGAGAATTACTACTACATCCAACTAGATATTGATGCGTTTGTTTATCAAAAACAGTGTCAAATTTCACACTTGTTTTATGTTGCCCTCTTATTTTTTTAATAAAAAAAAAATATGGAAGTCACCTCCTGTAAAAATTTTCTTCAATACCTGCACCCTGTGCCAAAAAGCTGCTGTGGTAGATATGTCAAACTATCGCGATTGCCCTCTCGTCTATCACGAACGAGAGGGCGATCGTGATAGGCAGAACACTGAACACAGTGTTTGCTGGGAAACCGAGTGTTCCGCCCATCACAGAACAGCACAAGGAGGAGCGCGATTTTTTTAAAACTGCACGGCCGCCGTCTATGTCACTCGGATATACAGATTGGATGCTGCAAATGGGCACAGCGAGGTCAGGCTGCAAATGGGCACAGCGAGGTCAGGCTGCAAATGGGCATTAATGAAAAAAGTGGATTCCAAAAATGTAAATTATAACTAGTAGTTACAACTAGTGCAGCTCCAAAAATTAGTGGATAACTAATAAACTATGAGTAAAAGAAAAAATAAATAAAGTACAAATAGCGCAACTTTGTACCCTTTTCTCATTGCAAATGGGCATTGTTGACCCTTATTTCCACTTACAGTAGCGACTGCATTCTCACCCTCGGCTTATACTCGCGTCAATACGTTTTCCCAGTTTGTTTGTGGTAAAATTAGGTCCTCGGCTTATACTCGAGTATATACGTTTTGGGCTATGATATCAATTTATGGATGAGACAATTAACAGAAAAATCCAGAAGTGAAGGAACTTTGCCAAGTACAGATTTCTAAAAGTACAAAATCATAACATACCTGTACAACCTGAGCATTTCCTGTATCGGTTTCTTCTATTACGATGTTGGGGTGGTCGTTTTCATAGTGTGTCTCTAGCAGAGTCTGGGAAGTAAAAAGTTCACCACACAGTTCACAACCAAATGTATTCTCTGTCTCATTAAAGTGGTTGGCAGCCACATGGTGCTGTAGGGCTCCAGGAAACTGGAAACACTCGCTGCAGTAAAGACACTGGAACGGCTGGGACCCTAAAATGGACACAAATTAACAAAAGTCAAAGCTAAATAATAATTTATGATATGCAAAAAAAAAAAAAAAAAAACCCCTACAAAATGTTTGTGTAACATAAAACGTAAGACAAGGATTGTTTTGCCTTAGCGAGATGTGTTGTGATCTGTAGAAGTCGTAACATCTTAGATGTAGTGTAATTCTGGGTCATTAACCACTTGTCCACCGCCCACCGTCAAATGACGGCGGGCGGAGGACTCCATTGTTCTGACAGCACGTCATATGACGTGCTGTCTCTTCAAAGCCGCGGGCGGGCACGCGCGCTCCGCTCTGCTGGGATCCCGGTGCGAGTGCCCGGCGGCAAGGATCGCCGCCGGGCACACGCGATTGCCCAGTAACTGAGCGGGGACGTGGAGCTCTGTGTGTAAACACAGAGCTCCATGTCCTGTCAGGGAGAGAGGAGACCGTTGCTGTGTCCCTTGTACATAGGGACACAATCGGTCACCTCCCACAGTCACCCCCCCTCCCCCTACAGTTAGAACACTCATAGGACACACATTTAACCCCTTCCCCGCCCCCTAGTGGTTAACCCCTTCACTGCCAGTCACATTTATACAGTAATCAATGCATATTTATAGCATTGTTTACTGTATAAATGTAAATGGTCCCAAAAATGTCACAAAAGTGTCCACCATAACGTCGCAGTCCCAATAAAAAAATCGCCGCCATTAATAGTAAAAAAAATAAAATAAAAATGCCATAAACTATCCCCTATTTTGTAAACACTATAAATTTTGCGCAAACCAATCGATAAACGCTTATTGCATTTTTTTTTTACCAAAAATATGTAGAAAAATACGTATCGGCCTAAACTGAGGAAAAAAAATATTTTTTTTATATATTTTTGGGGATATTTATTATAGCAAAAAGTAAAAAATATTGCATTTTTTTCAAAATTGACGCTCTATTTTTGTTTATAGCGCAAAAAATAAAAACCGCAGAAAGATCAAATACCACCAAAAAAAAGCTCCATTTGTGGGAAAAAAAGGACGCCAATTTTGTTTGGGAGCACAACCGCGCAATTGTCAGTTAAAGCGACGCAGTGCCAGAAGCTTAAATTTTGTCTGGGCAGGAAGGGGGTGTAGGTGCACAGTAGGCAAGTGGTTAAAGATCTAGTATTCAGTATCAGTCATACACATATGCTCTTTCATTAGTATTTGAAAGGAAAGGCTAGATCTAGTTTCTAGGCCAGAGATGCCAATAAAACATCCCAAAGTTCAAGGATCCGCAGGGGCGATTCACAAGGCCACAGAAGGTCTGCAAACTTTGATGGCATCAACAGATCAACCTATTTTATCTCTCATGAAACCTAAAATATTAGCGGCAGAGAGATGAAAAAAATTCCTTCTGAAGGTACACATGCTGGGGGCAAAACGCCACATGCCAGGTGCCATAAATAAAAGGCAAAGCCCAAGCAACTTACTGAAGTGGTGGGTCTGGATAGTGAACTGTGAAAGAGACATATAGTACACATACTGGAGAGTTCCCAACAAGTCCCGGTAACACATGCAATGCCAGTCTTCGTCTCTCTGGAAAGCACACTCTCCTGTAAGCGCTCTAATCAATTAGATACTCCAGGTGTCCAGAGAGCACTCAAAGCAGAGTCCAGTGCCCTAACGCTTCTCCAAGGCTGTGCCAAGTACTGGCTGACCTGGAAAAACTGTGCAAAAGTGTACTCTCAGCTCTGCAGTGAGCAAATTAGCTTGGTTAAAAAGGGGTTGTAACCCCCCCCCCCCCAAAAAAAACCTGCAAGACAAAGGCATAATGAGCTAGTATGACTAGCATACCAGCTCATTATGCATTACTTAACTTAGATCAAAGCCCCCACCGCGACCCCGATTCCCCCCCTTTCACCACCGCCATGATACCTGGAGTGACTTCCGGGTATTGCTGCTCAAGCGCTGTGACTGGCCTGAGAGGCGATGACGTCACTACCTGCGTGTTTAGGGCACTTTAAGACCTGGTGCGCTCAGTGCGCCTGCGCTGTTGTAACTGCTTACAAAGGGTTAGCTGGAGTTTGGCTTTAATTTTTTTAGTAACGGCAATCCAAATTTGCCATTGCATCCATGTTATACTTACCTGCTCTGTGCAGTGGATGTTTACAGAGCAGACTGGATCCTCCTCTCCTCGGGTCCCTCTTCGTTGCTCCTGGCCCTTCCCTCCTGTCGATTGCCCCCACAGCAAGTAGCTTGCTATGGGGGGCAGCCAAGCTGAAGTTCCCTGTGTCCATTCAGACACAGAGCTACAGTTTTGCTCGCTCCCATATCTCCCGATTGGCCAACTGACTTTGATCGACAGCAACGGGAGCCAATGGCGTGGCTGCCCTGTCCCGGACATTGCTGGATAGAGAGGGGGCTCAAGTAAATATTAAAGAGGCTGCTGCACAGATAAAAAAACATTTTACCTTTACAACTCCTTTTAGTCCCCTTTCAAACTTATTCTGCATTCTCCATGATTTTCAATGACTACTGTTCATACTGGCACGATTTTAAGTAGTGCCGACTTCAAAGTAGTCCTTGCACTACTCTGGTCCGATTTTGATGCCACTAACACAGGCATTCATTGAAATCGCGGCCGAGAAATCGCGGAAAAAGCGAGGCCGAGAAATCGCGGAAAAAGCGAGGCCGAGAAATCGCGGAAAAAGCGAGGCCGAGAAATCGCGCGACTTTGAAGTCGTACAAGTGTGAAAGGTGTCTAAAGCTTAATTTTTCCTTTTGAAATTAAAATAAACATGTTATACTTACCTGCTCTTTGCTTTGGCTTTGCACAGAGTATCCCCAATCCTCTTCTTCTGGGTTCCCCCGCTGGAGCTTAAGGCTCCTTCGCCTTGGCAAGTGCCCCCATGGAAAGCCACTTTCCATGGGGGCACCCGTGTGTGCTCGCTCCTAAGCCATCCTGTCTGTGTCTATTGACAGAGTGGGCGGCTCGTCCCCACCCTCTGCTCTGTACAATATTTGTGTGACAGCAGCAAGAGCCAATGGCTCCCATTACTATCAATCTGCCCAGGGATAAGGGAGACAGCTGCTCTCGTGTACGTCGCTGGATCGGACCAGGCTCAGGCAAGTATATAAGGGGAAGAATTTCGCAGTACAGAAGATTTTTCACCTTAAGGCTTAAGAACCACTTTAAGGATTAGTTATCTGCCATATATTACTTTTTTTTAATGTTTACTTATGCTTGAATACACCATTCATAAAATGCAGATTGCGATGTTGAGCCTGTGGTGTCCGAAAAAGTTCCCTCTAATGCAAAAAAAAAAGAAAAAAAAAAAAAAAAGGGGGAGACACTGCGATTTGAAGAGGGGCTGGTCAAATGACTGACAGGTCACGTGACCTAACTTTCCTCATGAAATATATATATCCTCGACACATGTGTAGGCTATAGACAGACACTCCCATCACTCACGCTACATTTTCCAGCTCATCTATAATTTTCCTTATGGAGAATGTTACTTGCCTGAGTGTTTGCATTTGATGTGGACTTGTAGTGCGGCAGATGTGGGGAAGGTCTGCTTACATTTCTCACAGTCATACCCTTTCCCATCTGAAATGGAAAAGAAATGGGGCTTTGTTATTAGCACACGGGGGATTGGGGGGGGGGGGAGCTGTAAAATATGAGACAGTGGGCACAATTCACTAAAGGTCATCCACATGCATTATGACGGACACGGGACCACTTTACGAATGCAATGACAAAAAAGTAAATGCACCATTGCTCATATGGGGTATCTAGCATAAACACCAAAAACGCTTCTTAAATACCACATAAAAAGGCATTTTACTTCACAGAAGGAAATTAAATGAAAAAAAAAAAAAAAATGAATGTGATATTTAGGTAGCGTTCCAAGCTTGCAATAACTATGCGATAAGTATGGCAAGTGATTGGTTTAAAAAAATTGTCAGGAAAGTGTAAGCTGGGGCAGGTGTAATTCCACTCAGGAGTGCCCTCTAGAGGCTGGCTGACAATGTAGCACGAACGATGGAGCCCTTTGAATCCAGTCTCCTGGAATTTAAAGCGGAGGACACCGCCCCCCTCCGGTGTCACATTTGACACCTTTCAGGGGTGAAGGGGGTGCAGATACCTGTATAAAAACAGGTATTTGAACCACTTCCTGGTATAGACTCCCGCCCCTTCGTGTCACCCCTCCGTTGTGTTCTGGGAAACATGTGCCTCCCAGAACACAGCGGGGACCAGTGAGAACGGCGCAGTGCGACTCACGCATGCACAGTAGGGAACCGGGCAGTGAAGCCGCAGTGCTTCACTTCCCGATTCCCTCGCCGAGAACGGCGGCGGGGGAAGCCGACTTCGTGGGCAACATGGACAGACAAGTGTTTATTTCTTAAAAGTCAGCAGCTGCAGTATTTGTAGCTGCTGGCTTTAAAAAAAAAAAAATTCAGGTGAACCCCCGCTTTAAATGGATGGGAAAAATGGATGGGGCAAAATATCAAATTCTTGAGGAAAAGCTGCTGCCCTCTGTCAGAAAGCTGTCATTGGGTATAAGGATTACCTTCCAACATGACAATGACCCAGAGCACAGAGCAAAGGTCACCACACAGTGGTTGAAGAAGAAAAGGATGAATGTCCTTGCATGGCCTAGTCAGAGCCCAGACTAAAACCTCATTCAAAATCTGTGGAATGACTTGAAGACTGCAGTCCACAAATGGTCACAATCAAAATTTAACTGAACTTGAGCCGTTCTGCAAAGACATGCTGGTGTTATATCTTTCACTTGGATGTTATACATTTCACTGGGGTAATACAGCTGGATAAATCAAAAATTGTCTGTATTCATTCCAGGCAACAACATTTTTTTGCAAACATGTTTTTACATTTTAATATAGAGTAAATGGTTAGAAGCTTTGTCAGGGTTAAAAAGGACGTACGTTTTTTTTTTGTATTGGCCAATCATACTTACCTAGGTGAATGCAGCATCTCTCTGATGCTGCATCTGTCCCCACAGCCTCTTCACTGAGAGCCGAGCCATGGAACAGCACTAAAGACTCGGTTCTCTCACTTCCCTGAGCCGAGAGCTGCTGCCTGTCAATCAACAGCTCTCCAGTTATGCTCCTCCACGCTCATTAGAGCCCTGAGCTGTGGAGGGGTGGGAGTGGCTGTCCTCAGTGGCTCACTGAGCGGCTAAGACGGCCATCAGTCCGGGCACCTGGCGGATCCAGACTTTGGAAGTTGCGATAACGCGGTGTCTGGACTGATCCCGATGACGTCAGCAGAGAGCGGACTTCAGACCGCCCTCTGCTGAAAACGGGTCACAGGAGTGCAAAACTAACTAGTGACCCTTAGGAGAAGCCTAGCCAAACGAGCCTAGGCTTGACTTCTCCTTTAATAATGTTTTTGTCCCCAAATAAGTAGACTGCCTCATTCTTGCCCCTACCTTAAAAGTGAGAGGACTTCAAGAGCACTCAACAGACCTTCATTCCTCAATGAAAAAAAAAAAAAGAAGGTTTATCGCTGTCCTGGACAACAGACAATACATTTCACTTGTTACCCCAATGACACCATAGCAAGGAAAAGGATATCACCCATGGAAAACACAGGCAGTAGGAAAAAAAAACACCCAACAGAATCTGACCTTTCCTGATCCTTTACTGTCAGAGCAAAACAAATGCAATCACATCCAATGTTGAGGAGTCGGGCATAGATGCAGTTAAATTATGAATTATTCTAATAGTCAAGAAAATGTCATGTACTGGAACAATCGCCGTGGTACACTCACCAGGATGCTCTAATTTCGTATGTTTCTGGAGTGTTGAGGTGTTGGAGAAAACCTGTTCACAGGAACTACACTGCGCAGCTGAGAACTTGGAAGAGCGATGATTCTGAGCAGCAAACAGGTCTGGATGATGTGTGCGATTGTGGTACCATAAGCCGGACAGTTGCTGCAGAAAAACCCAAAAGGATATATTCCATTATAATACACAGGACTTGATATAATGTCCTAAGTATTCATCTTGTGCAGCTGGAATTTACAATATTATCTAGAGCAGGGGTCCTCAAATTATGGCCCTCCAGTTGTTCAGGAACTACAATTCCCATCATGCCTAGTATGTCTGTGAATGTCAGTTTTACATTGCCTCATAAGACTTGTAGTTCTGCAGCAGCTGAAGGGCCGCAGTTTGAAAATCCCTGATCTAGAGGATGAGCCTGTGAAACTACGGTACAGCCAAAGTGTTCCCAAGTCCCAGCAGCACAGGCCATGCTTTCCCGAGCCTTACCCACACACATTGAGCTTGATGAATAAAACTGCTAAAATGAGGGTCTCAGGAAGCATAGCGACCAATTCGATTTATATTTCAAATTAAAGCGGAGTTCCACCCAAAAGTGGAACTTCTGCTTTAAGCACTCCTCGCCCCCTTTACATGCCACATTTGGCATGTAATTTTTTTTAGGTGGGGTAGGGCTTTCGGAAGTAGTGGGACTTCCTTTCCTACTTCCACTTAGGGACCACCTAGGCGACTCCTCCTCGGCCCCTCGCTCTAGGTGATCTCTTAGGTCCCAGGAGATCGCCTGTCCATTCGGGGAGCACATCGCAACACGCGCAGGCACAGTGTGTGCTTGGCTGTGAAGCCGAAAGCTGTCACGGTCAGGTGCCCAGAATGTAAATGGAGGCGCCGAGGAGAGGAGAGACGCTCGGTGCAGCCGCATAGCTGGACCGTGGAACAGGCAAGTGTGTTTATTAAAAGTCAGCAGCTCACAAGTTATGTAGTTGCTTGAGCTACTGAGCTGCTAAGGAAACAAGCTTTTACAGCAGAGACATTTTTGCAAAATGTGAAGCAAAGAACTAAAGCTCCTCCTTAAAAAAAGAGCAATACAAAATCTTGATATTTTATATTTACCTGACAAAAAAAATCCACTTAACCTCCCTGGCGGTATGATTCTTTAAGATTTTAGGTGCTGAAAGCGGTACCATTATTTGCAAGGGAATTTGGCGTTTTATACTGTAGGCTTGTAATTCTTAGGAATAACTCACTTAAATCTATCCAAACAAGAGTCTAATAGGCATCCCGGGTATGATTTTTTTTATTTTTTTTAATTAAAAATTATAATATAATAAATTATAAAAAATTATAACAAATATTAATATGATTATAGTAAAAATTATTCAATAATGTAATCAAATCAAAATCACTGAAATTTGCTCAGTTGCAGAATTTTTGCTGTCATTTTTTTTTTTTATGACGAATTTCCCCACAAATCGCTATCGCTAAATTCTGCAAGTGATTATAATTTATTATCGCTGTTTTCTAGCTGATCTAAAACCATTTTTGACATAAAGGGACACTTTTGGTTGCTATGGGCAATCTACCGTTTCCAGGCAGAAAGAACAGTTTTTATTATATAAAAGAACATGCAGGGCACTGGGCAGACCACTAGGGACAAGGGGGGTGTGTATTTTTTACATACAGTACTGTAATCTATAAGATTACAGTATACTGTATGTAAAGTGTTTGTTTACTTTTTTGAATTTGGCGCCGTTCTCCGCTCCTGTGCGTCGTAACGTCGCAGGGAACGGAGCTCGGCGGCACACGGGGACGCTGTGTGAATCGAGCGAGCACCCGCTCGCTCACACAGCGTGGATGCATCGCTGGATCCTGGAAGAAGGTAAGACAGCGCGCGCTGCAGGCTCTGCACGTCTACCCCGAGCGTGACTCGGAGATACCGTTCTTAGCAAGAAAAAAACACCCGAGTCACGCTCTGGAACACCGCCAGGGAGGTTAAAGGAGTTGTAAAGGAAAACATTTTTTTGCTGAAATGACTGTTTACAGGGTATAGAGACATAATAGTTAACAGATTCCTTTTAAAAACAAATAAAAATAGATAATAAATCAATCATGTAATGTACCTGTAGTTTTTTAGTTTCATTTTTGCATCTAGTTTCATTTTTGCATGTTATCCTGCGTCTGTGCTATACAGAGCCATAGAGCAGTGATGGTTTGGAAAACTAAACTAGAACCTCCCAGTACTGTGGTCATCAGGAAACAGACAACCAGGAAGTGTCCAGAACAGAGGAGAATTAAAGCAACATCAGAGCAAAAAACAATGAGGACATGAAACCAGGACTGCAGTAAGGTAAAGGAAGCTATTTAGCTAAAAAAAAAAAATCCCTTTAGTGACCCTTTAAGGTGAAATGTTAAAGCTACATACCTGATATGCCTTATCACAGATATCACAGTTGTAAGGCTTCCCCCCAACATGCGTGACAATGTGACGTTCTAGTAGAGAGGGGGCGCTGAAAATCTTCTCACACGATGGACACGGGTGATATTCCTTGGAATGTACAACCTGAATGTGTTGTCTGTTCTCTTCCAAAGTTGGGAAACTCATTCTACACTTCTGACAGTCATATGGATCTTCAATGTCTGGAGAAAAGAAGAGATTTATGATAATGTTCAACAGGAAAAATAAAGAGGGTGAATCTCCATAATGAGGGCACAGGCAGCAATTAAACTGACAGGGGTTCTAATCCCTCTGCCATCTATCCAAAACTAAAACAAAAGGTTTGCCTTTAGTTATACTTTAACTTTTTGCGGTCTCTAACAAAAGGCTTACGTTGGCAGCAGCGTTGGCTTTTAAACATACTCCCAGCTGCTATAACAGGCAGGAATTTGTTTATCAAGCAAAACCAAAAGAAAATTTCCAGCTCAACCTACCGACCAGCCTACAACCAACTAACTATCCTGTCTAACAGTATGTGTTAAAAACAAGGCAAAATGTTTATACTCCCATTAAATTCCCATTATGCCGTATCCTGGGGACAGCTGTCCCACCTGTGGACCCAGGATGGGCATGGTGGGTGTTGTTGGGTAGAGCAAAGGGAGACCATCAACCATCTGTTCCCTGATATCCCCCTCATGAACGAACATGAGAGCAACGTATGTGGGTTCAGAGATGCATTTCTCCCAGCCGCTGTGGCTGGGGTTGAAGCCAATTAAAAGGGATACTAAACCAAAAACACGTTTTACCTTAATGCAAAGATCAGAGCTGTGCACAGCTGTATCTATTGTCCCTCTCTTCCTCTACACACACCATTCAAGCAGCAGCAGGAGCCATTGGCACTTGCAGCTCTAAATGAAATACAGTGAAGTGTAAGTGGGGGGTGGGTGCAAGTCCTGCTGTGTAAGTCTATGGAGCACTACTCCATGGATACAAAGGCCGGGAGTGAGCACACACACCGTTTGTCCCCATAGCAAATGGCTTGCTATGGGGACACACAAAAGAAGATGAGCAGCCAGGGACCCCAGAAGAGGATTAGGGTCGCTCTGTGCAAAACCACTACACAGAGCCGGCAAGTATAATGTGTTTGTTATTTTAATTAAAGATTTTTTTTTTTACTTTAGTAACATATTAAAGAACAATCTATGCTTGGTCAGTTTCAATAGGCAGCGGACAAAAAAAAGTCATAAAAAAATTTGCAATCAATATTTTTTATTCTCCAGGGTCCCCGCTTTCAGAAAATATATGATTGGGGTCTTAACTAATCTTCAGGTTTGTGCTTAACACATGCAAAAAATAAATAAATGAGAAAATTTCTCTGGCAGCAAAAAAAATGTAAACACTGAAGGAAGGAATGGTAACTTTTGTAGACAACAAAAACAAGTTTGGCGCCAAATGACAGGAGAGGTTGTATTGGAAGTGGATAAAATAAAAATGAAAACTTGGTGAATGATAGGCTGCAATTCTTAGAAAATTCTGCCTGGTATTGATAAGCAGCTATATGGTGTTGCATATCAGGAGTGATGTGAAAAGTTAGCGAGCAGAACAAGAAAACCATATATAAAACGCTAAATCAAGAAATCATTTTGTGTCCAATGATTAAAACATTTTGAGTTTATTGCACTGAAACACTTAAAAATTGCCAACAGTCCTCCGTGAGAAGAATAATACAAATCACTGGAGCTGATGGGAGGCTCGGTGCTCTAGCACACAACCAACATTACTGCTAGACCACCGAGCCTCCCATCAGCTCAAGTTTCATCACCCTACAGTTCCGGCCGGCCACTCGCCCCCTGGGGATCTGGTAAGACCGTCACAGTACGGCTGCGTTGATTGTGGGCTCCTCACGGCCCCCCCCCCTCCCTGTCAGTGGAGCTGTGCCTGTGGATTAATGAGCAGTAGAGCACTAGGCTGTTTGACTGTGTTTACCATCCACACAACTTGGTGATTTGTATTATTCGTCTCACGGAGGACTGTTGGCAATTTTTAAGTGTTTCAGTGCAATAAACTCTACATTTATTCATCATTGCTTTGACACAAAATGTTTTCTTGATTTAGCGCTTTATACATGGTTTTCTTGTTCTGCTCGCTAATTTTTGCTAACACACCATGCTGCTGTTATCAACACTGTTTGAACCACCTCTGAAAAGTAATGTCCTCCAACATACAAGACTTCTACAGTCAGTAGATGTACCTATTAAAGCGGAGGTTCACCCAAAAGTGAACCTCCACTTTTCGGAACCCTCCCCCCCTTTGGTGTCACATTTGACACCTTTCAGGGGGAGGGGGTGCAGATACCGGTATAAAACAGGTATTTGCACCACTTCTTGGTATAGACTCCCACGGGAGTCCAGCCCCTCCGCATCTCTCCCCCCCATTGTGTTCTGGGACACACTCGGCTCCCAGAACACAGCGGGACCAGTGGAACGGCACAGTGCCAATCACGCATGCGCAGTAGGGAACAGGGCAGTGAAGCCGCAGTGCTTCACTTCCTGATTCCCTTACCGAGGATGGCGGCGGGGAAAGCCGAGACCCGAACTACCGCTCGACTTCGGCTGCCGCGACCTGGACAGGTAAGTGTCAATTTTTTAAAAGCCTGCAGCTGCTGTATTTGTAGCTGCTGACTTAAAAAAAAAAAAAAAATCATCAGGTGAACCACGGCTTTAAAGTTTCCCCGAAGTATATACATGTTGAAACAAAGCTGACAGACAATTAAAGCCAGAAGACGTAGGATAAGAATGACCAAAGAAGAATACAGTCCATTCATGCAGCTAATGTATACGCAAAGCTTACTATGAAACGTGCGGAGATGTATGGAAAGTCCATTGGCCTGGCTGAATCCTTTCCCGCACTCTCGACAGACGTAAGGCTTGTCTCCTGTATGAGTCCTGACATGCCGTGTCAGCTCTATGGATTGTGCAAAGACGGCATCGCAGTACTGGCAAACATACATCTTTCCTGTAATAAAATGTTTTGTCACACATTAGGGAATGAAACAGGTGCTTTCTCCACTGAGAGTCACAAAAGAACAAGATTGGTGATCGAGAAAATATGACATCACACAAACTGTAGGGTGACTCAGGATAGACCCAATTATAAAATAACTGCTTTGTCCAAAAGCAACCAAAAGATTGGCTAACAATTTAAGAGAAAAAACACAAATGGGACATGCCTACTTCACTCCTTCGAACTGACAGATTGGATTGCGTCAGATTTATGGTGATTTAAAGGGGTTTTTAAATAACATGTTATACTTACCTCCACTGTGCAGCTCGTTTTGCACAGAGTGGCCCCGATCCACGTCTTCTGGGGTCCCTCAGCGGCTGTCTCTGATCCTCCACGCAAGAACTCCACCCATCCATGCGAGCTCCTTCACATTGTGTGGAGTCCTTGCGGGCGCACTCCCATGATACAGCGAGCACCCATAGCTGCTCACTGTATCACTTGGCCCCGCCCCTCAGCGCGCCGCTGCTTTCAATCCATCCACTCTAGCCAATCAACGGCCAGGCTGAGCGGTGAAGAAGATGTTGAGGCTGAGCGCCGGACTTTCGAGGGGTCAGGTAAATATAAACGGAGGGCGGTATAGTCGGAAGTTTTTTTACCTTAATGCATAGAAAGCATTAAAGTGGGGGAAAAAAATAAAAATAAAAAAAATAAACCCCTTTCACACTGGGGTGTTTTTCGAGCGAAGCCTCATTTGCAATCCCAACGTGCTGGTAAAGCACTGCTAAGACCCTAATGTTTTAGGGCGTTTTTGCAGTGCCTCAGTGTGAAAGGGTGAGGCGTTTTTACAGCGTCTTAAATTCATTTCAATGGAGAGGGGCGTTTTTGGAGCATTTTTTTCAGCGCCAAAAAGCTGCTCCAAAGATGCTGCTTGCAGGACTCAGTGCGAAAGGGTCCATTGAGATGGATGGAGAGCGTTTTATGCGCAATTTAATAGCGCTATAAAAACCGCTTCAGTGTGAAAGGGGTCTTACAGCCCCTAAAATTTCTCACTAAATAAAACTGCAGCAAACCACTAAATAAATGTTTTTGTAGAGAAACTGTCTAGAGAAGATTTATAAAACAGGATAACATTTTATAATAAATCAAATGACTGATCCCACAGTACCTTCAGAATGCTTTTTTTTGGTGTGGTAGGAGAGGGCGGCAGCTTGTGTAAATGTCATATGGCAGTGCTTGCAAACAAAGGGACGTTCCCCTGTATGGAGACGCTGGTGGTTTTTCAGAGTGGAGTTTGCAGCAAACTTGGCACCGCACTCTTCGCAGGAGAATGGCTTCTCATCAAAATGCTCTGTCCGCTTATGGTACTGAAGGCCTAAGAGGAACAAAACACAACACATGAAAAAATGCATTCATAAGACCATTTTCCTTTAAGGATACCTGTGTGTAAAATCTCTGTAAAGCTATTGCAGAATAAAACATGAAAAAAACATTACATATACATTACGTTTAATGCCCAAATCTGGGCTATTTTTTTTTTTTTTTAATGGTCCCAGAGCAAGTTTAGGATTAAGGGCCCAGTCACAGTAGAATGCAGTGCAGGAAAGCTGGGTTCCCATGTGGCTTCCCGCACCGCATTCCAACTGCACTGCCCCTGCGATCTGCTGCAGCGGGGGTCAGTGCAAAATTAACACCCCAAATGCAGTCCTCACATGACCAAACCTCTAAAAAAGGCAAGTCTACGAAAAAAAAACAGAGGGGTAGGGCTTGAAACAAGCAGTGGGAGAACATTTACTTTTAGTCGCCAAGTTGTACCCAAAGAGGAGTTCCACTCGTTTGTAAGTTTATTAAAAGTCAGCAGCTACAAAAAGTGTAGCTGCTGACTTAACAGACACTCACCTGTCTCAGTCCAGAGATGCGGCCGCCTGAAGCCTCGCTCCTCTCCCCCCTCCTATCTGCGGCGCTTTCATAAGTGTGGGCAGCCAGCTGTGACAGCTTGCGGCTTCACACCTGGGTGCACACTGCACATGTCGCGCTGCGCTCTTCTAGTGGCCAGGTAATCTTCTGGGACCTATGATGGGGGGCGCCTAGGGGGAGAGGAGGAGTTGCCTAGGTGGCGAGACGACAGAAGCAGGAAGTACCTGTCAAAACCAGGTACCCACTCCACCCACCCAAAAAAAGGACATGCCAAATTCTCCACTTAAGGGGGCGAGGAGTGCTTAAAGCAGAAGTTCCAATTTTGGGTGGAACTCCACTTCAAGCAAGTTAGCTGGCTTAGGTAAAACTCAATGGCAAAGCTAATTTGAAAACATAAAAAACAAAAAAAATATCATGCGTTACCTGATGGATGAGCAAACTCCTTGCCGCAAATGTCACAAGTAACAAGCATTCTCCTTTTGCCTTTGTTATTACGTGAAATCAAGTAGCCATGCACTTCTTCTCTGTGCTGTTCCAGCTCTTTTTTGGAGGCCTGTACCACATTGCAGTCTTTGCACTGTAAAGGATTCCTTTTGGCCATTCTGCAACGCTTCATATGAACCTCCAGGCGACAGCGGAAGAGGAAGATCTTATCGCAGGACTTACAGATAAAGTTTTTCTTTGAACCTTTTTCTTGCCCAAGTTCCGCTCTCTCTTTTTCTGAATCCATCTCTTCGTTTTCATCATCCTTGGCTTCCTCCTCCTCTTCGTTCCTGTCCCCAATCTCTTCAACAGCATCCATGTGACAGTCATTGCTGACATTCCACTTCTCATCACTTTGGAAGTTGCATTTACCTTCCACCAGCAGCCCTAAAGACAAAAAGAGATTACTTCTTGAATAAAAAGATTCTGTTTTAGGTTAAAAGAAAAAACCAAGCAAAAACAAAAACAGTAAGATGCATTTCCTCAATCTCACCTTCCCCAGTGAGCCGACTAACACTGTAAAGCTGATTTTTGTAGCGTGGGTTGTCAGCACCCAAGGCAAGTAATTTGCGCTCCCAACCCACAGACATTTAGCGCTCCCCGAGTCCCTTCCACGCGAACTGTATTAAAACCCCTTATGGTACATTTTAGGATGAACCATTTGTTCTAATTAACCTACAGTCAAGGAGATATTTGCAGAAAACACTGCACTGATGTCTACAGCGCATGTGCCATAGACAAAGGCGCAGGCGCACTGAGCGTGTCGGTTTTCTGAATGGGAAAATGCCAGGACCTGCGCGAATGTGTGCGACGTCATCGCCGCGCCGGCCAATCACATCGCCGCAGCAGCGATACCCGGAAGGCACTCAGAAGAAAGATGGCAGCGGAGGGGAACGGGGAGTGCTTCGATCTCAGGTAAGTGCCACATAATGAGGTTTTTTTTTTTTTTTTTACAGGAAACATTTTTTGGGGTTTACTTCCTCTTTAAATTCAGCTTTAAGATTTGCCAAAACATGGCCGACTCAGTCTGCGCTGGCTACTATTGCATATGGTAAAAGACACAGTCTGGTCACTCTACATTCACTACACCAATACTGATACTGGGGTTAATTTACTAAAACTGGAGAGTGCAAAATCTGGGGCAGCTGTGCATGGTAGCCATTTAGCTTTCTAATGCTGGCCATACACTTTACGAAAAATCGCCCGAAATTCGGTCATTTAGACAGTTTGTTCATTTGTCAGCCAGTTAATGGGCACAAAAATTAATAATCATTGGAACATTTTTGAGCGGAAAAAACGAAGGACAAGTTTGGAAACCTTCTCCCGAGCGATTGATAAAATTGAAAGGTTAATGTGTTTGCCGTCCGCACTAGGTATATTTAAAAAAAACGAACATAAATGCATTCATTTATGTCCACTGAAGGATTCATCGGTCATTACATGGCACTATCGTTTGCGCTTACAGCCGAATGTTCGTTTTTCGAAAAGGGGTTCGGTCGATTTTTCGTATAGTGCATGACCAGCATAACTTCAGCTTGTTCAGTTAAGCTTTGACAATAAAACCTGGAAGCCGATTGGTTTCTATGCAGAGCTGCACCAGATTTTGCACTCTCTCAAGTTTTAGTGAATCAATCCCACCGTGTGGAATTGGTTATGGACCCAATGCAGATTTACCATAATATACAGACAGCTGAAATCCCCTCACCTTGTTCCTCCAGATCTTTGAACACAGGATTTAAGTCAGAGGCCAGGTCTTTGGCAGAACACAACAAGTGGCAGAATTTCATGACAGGGATAGTGTGGTGCAGTGCAGAACTCAGAACCATGTTTAAAGACAAATCTCCATCTTCTGTCTGGTCCGAGATGCTTAACAGCTGTAAAAAAAATAAAAAAATAAAATAAAAAAAAGTGGCCATTAGAATGCTGGGGTTGATACATGCCCATAAAAAATATTGCCTGTCACAGGACCAATGCTGCAGTGCAGTCATTCCCCATAAGGGTTCATTCACACCATATGCAATTATCCAACCACAAAATGCCTCATCACATGTGTGCTCAAATTCACTCAACTGCACTGCACACATATATATACACGTGAAAAATAGTACTGGGTGCAGCACTTTTTTTCAGTGCAGTGCGAGGCAGTCAACTGAACTTGCCCAACTGTGTGTGACCTTTCAAGTTTTTTTTTTTTTAAACAAAAAGGGAACAGAATGGTGCACCGGCTTAGCTGTGATCCTGCTGGATCACACCGCACACCAGCCACTATGTTGTTACGGAGGCACTGGTATGAATTAGCCCTAAGAGTAGAGTGTTCGGTGGGAGGCTATTGACATCAATTCATATTTCCCAGTACTGTACATTGAGAGCTGGGACATGTTACAGCTGTATATCAATTAGGAAAAAGGTTCTTGTATAAAATAATTAGAGTGCCATCATCCACATACAGAAATAGAAGGGACAGTGTAAATTAAAACAGTGTGTTTAGTATCACTTGAAGATCAAAAACCTTCAGCAAGCAGCCCCCCCCCCCCCCCCAGCCCCTTCTCATACTTACCTGAGCTTGATCCAGCGATGTGCACTAGAGCCAAGGCTCTCTGCTCTCGCTCTCTTCATTTGCTCAGACAGAGCAGCAGGAGCCATTGGAGGAGGAAGTTGGTGGGGCAGGGTTGAGCCACACTGTCTTATGACACACAGAGCAGGCTCGAGAGCAAGCAGTTCGCTTTGGGAGCACTCTGTGGGGGGAGCCATGAGCGCCGCTGGGGGGACCCAAGAAAAGGAGGATTGGGGCTGCTCTGTGCAAAACCATTACACAAAGCAGGCAAGTATGGCATGTTTCTTCAAACCATTTCATTAAGCGGGTTATACAAAGCAAAGGTTTAGCAAACTGCTTCAATGGTTGTAACAAACATGTTGGGGGTTATTTACGAAAGGCACTTTAAATTGCACTTGGAAGTGCAGTCGCTGTGAATCTGAGGGGGAAGATCTGAAATAACGGGAAGCTCTGCTGATTTCATCATCCAATCACGTGCAAGATAAAATGCTGTTTTTTTTTTTTTTTATTTCCTTGCATGTCCACCTCGGATCTACAGTGACTGCACTTCTAAGTGCAATTTCAAGTGCAAAGTGGATTGTCTTTAGTAAATAACCCCTATTGTAACATCATTAGAGAATGTCAGAAGCAAAAGGAAAGCAACTGATCAGACAAATACAATCAGGTGGAATCTTGGAATATAAACACTGTTTTTGCAACAGTTTTCTGTGCCCCAGCTGTTACAAATAGGCTTTATAAATGCTTTAAAATAATAAACATATACCTCTTTCACAAGGTCACTCAAGGCTTCATCTTCAGATGCCATTGAACCCAGGTGCTCACACTGCCGAAATGCTTGTGCAATTAATGAGCTGTGGTGAATCAAAATTTCAGCGACCTCACTTTCTCTATTCAATACTGCCACCAGAAAAAATAAAAAAAATAAAAACATCAGGTGAAGCATAGAAAATGTAGTAGAAAGAGTAAACAAAACTTCTACATATCAGATGTGCATCTAAAGCAGGAAACGGCATGTTTTGCAGTGCAGTGGCCTGAGGGGGAGTGTAGAACACAAGGGCTGCCCCACCGCCGCTGCCTTCTATTATATCCAAATTAGTGAAAACTACATGTTTGAACCCCCGAAATCCACTGTTTGTCATATATTGTTGTAGAGTTATTTTGTCTTCGATTCTACTGGGGAGACATTCCCTCACATCTATAGCTGCACAATTAAGGGAAAAAAAATTGAATTTTTGCTTAGAATAAAAATGACGATTCTCTCGGCGTAACATCTTATTTCACATTACACAAAAAATTGGGCTAACTTTACTGTTTAGTTTATTTTTAATTCATTAAAGTGTATTCCCCCCCCCCCCCCCCCCAAAAAAATGCATTTGAAAGACCACTGCGCAAATACAGTGTGACAAAAAAAAACATTGCAACAACCACCATCTTATTTTCTAGGGTCACTTGCTAGAGAGGCTCAACCCTGCCCCACCAATTACCTTTCACACGGAAGACTGCAAGGCATGATTTTTTCAGGCGGTATAGCAGTGCCATTTTTAACGCTAAACCGCATGAAAAACGTATCAGCGTGAAAGGGGCCTTAGTCTAAGTTGTTAAACTTCACTCATTTACAGACTGAAGTTCATTCATTTGATCTAAAAGAACAAAACATTACAATGTTTATAGATAGCTCACTGCCCGAGGAATGTTGTGAAACTTGTTTTGTTTGTTTTTTGACAGCTGGTCGGGTTGAGCAGAGAACTCTGCATGGAATTGGGAAAATTCTTTGTTAAGATCGCGAAAGGGGGGAGAAGAATCGTAATCTCGATTCTTAACGATTAATCGTGCAGCTCTACACACATTTTGACCAAAAAGGGACACCAGGATAAGAAATCAGTGGAGCAGTGGTCACAGAGACAAGGCGGCAGCAATAGCAATAAACACATTGCCAGAAGTTCTAACCCAGAGCTCGACAAAACTTCAGGCGCCAGGTCGCCATGGCAACTAGAAATAGCGTCCTGGTGCCTAGGCTACACTGCAGCATGAGTCTTGTCTGGATTCTGTCTGGCCCATCCTCCTGCGGATGCACAGACTAAGAGGTCAGGGTGGCCAGTAATTGAGGCCGCAGCTTTGCGGCCTACTGAAGCAGGTTACAGTGCTTGCTATCCTAACTGTGGTCATTGCCCTTTACAAGACTTACATTTGCCAGGGAACCAGTGTACTCGTCTAGTGGGCGGGGATGTGACAAGCAGCCACTGACAGCAGTGTTGCAGTTGAAGGCGTTGCAAGCTTGATCTGGCGCCCTTACGCCCTTTCCTTACCGCTGATAAGTGGATGGGGAGTGTGTGGAAGCTGGCTTGAATGGCTTCAGTTCCTTTTACACACCCCTCCCCCACAGAGAGGGAAACAGTTTTGTCTTCAGATTTTGCATTATCTTTATCCCTGTCTTGCCATGGCCACACAGCCTAAGGTGGCATGAGAATACCCCAGTCACTGGATCTCCCATCACCTCCACCTTGTTGCACTGTCCTCCCCTAATGAGCCGCTGCCTATCACATGCATATAGTGGTCAGGTGATGGACAGGCTGTGATGCTGCCTTTCTACCTTGGGCAGCGTGTGCTACTGGGGATGGTCCACATGCCTTCCACTGCCTAAAGTACCCTCAAGCACCCCTGCTAGGTATTTTAGGCTACACTTTCCCACCTGCAGGCCCAGGACCAGCATAGCGGGCGCTGCAGGGTAGAGAGAGAGCGAACACACATCCATTCTCCTCCCCATCTTGTTCCTGACTCAGAAGCGATGTGTATGAAGTCACTCCTGGATCCCCGTTGACCGTTTCCCTAGGCAGCATGGCCTGGAAAGGATGTAATGCAGTGTGATCTGCACTGTTTACATTCAGTGGAGCACAGGGGGAGACATGCCCATATACACACATATAAAATGTAAATTGAAGCTTGGGGTGCCTACGCCTTAAAACATTGATTGCAATACACATTACATACTGCTGCAAACAAACTGGTTTCCAAACTCTTTTAGCTGGCTCCTAGACTCAAAGCCCTGTTCTAACCCTTCCATACTCCACTGAAAATATGTCCCTTTCCCTGCTAAAGAGATTTCCCATCATTTCCTGTCCCTGATTGAATTGATTTCCCCTCCTGACAGGAAGTCAGGCGTGAGGTTCCCCACAGCAATAAAGACCTAAAACTTGGTAAAAAAATAAAAAAAAAAAAAAACATTTTCAGATTTTTCCCCCTTTATCCAAAATAGAATAAAAAAAATTGTCTATAGATAAAACTTAAAACAGTTTAAACAAGAATTAAGCGACAAGTATTTATTAATGTATTGAAGTTACAGTCAAGTTTAGCCAGTGTTTGTAAAGGGGCAAGCTCTCATGAAGTGGTAAAATTCAAAACGTATCCCCTATATGTACCCCTATTCATTTTTAAAGTGAACATGCCCTTTAACCACTTAAGACCCGGACCAATACGCTGGCAAATGACCCAAGGGGTTTTTGCGATTCGGCACTGCGTCGCTTTAACAGACAATTGCGCGGTCGTGCGACGTGGCTCCCAAACAAAATTCGCGTCCTTTTTTTCCCACAAATAGAGCTTTCTTTTGGTGGTATTTGATCACCTCTGCGGTTTTTATTTTTTGCGCTATAAACAAAAATAGAGCGACAATTTAAAAAAAAATGCAATATTTTTTACTTTTTGCTATAATAAATAGCCCCCAAAAATATATAAAAAAACTTTTTTTTTCCTCGGTTTAGGCCGATATGTATTCTTCTACATATTTTTGGTAAAAAAAAATCGCAATAAGCGTTTATCGGTTGGTTTTCGCAAAATTTATAGCGTTTACAAAATAAGGGATAGTTTTATTGCATTTTTATTAATTTTTTTTTTTTTTACTACTAATAGCGGCGATCAGCGATTTTTTTCGTGACTGCGACAATATGGCGGACACTTCGGACAATTTTGACACATTTTTGGGACAATTGTCATTTTCACAGCAAAAAATGCATTTAAATTGCATTGTTTACTGTGGAAATGACAGTTGCAGTTTGGGAGTTAACCACAGGTGGCGCTGTAGGGAATGTGTGCCCTAATGTGTGTGTTTACAACTGTAGGGGGGTGTGGCTGTAGGTGTGACGTCATCGATCGCGTCCCCCTATTACAGGGATGACGCGATCGATGCTCCGGCCACAGAGAAGCACGGGGAAGCCGTGTGTACACACGGCTCTCCCTGTTCTTCCGCTCCAGGGACGGATCGCCGCACTGCAGCGGCGATCGGGTCCGCGAATCCCGCGGTCCCGGTCCTGGAGCTTCGGACCGGGTCGCGGGCGCGCGCCCGCGACCCACGGCTGGGTACTAAAACCAACGTATATATACGTTGATGTGCCCAGCCGTGCCATTCTGCCGACGTAAATGTGCAGTAGGCGGTCCTTAAGTGGTTAATGTGTACGTTTGTCTGATATCATCATACCGCTTTGGAAGAAGACATCGGCTCCCGGCTCTTTACGGACCTCATCCATCAGAGACCTCACAGCTGAGCTCAGTTCTTCCATGGATAAAAGTAACTGCCAGACAGCCATTACAGGCAAGGTTTGCTCCTCGAAGACTGTAGAGATCATAACACTGAAAATGCGAGTGTTGCAGTTTTTCCTGACAATCTGCTCCAACACCTAGAAAAAAATTGTAAGAATTGTATTCATGAAAATCATCCTAAAAAGGGATACTATGGGTTCGTTTTTTTACTTTTTTTTAAAAAAACATGTCATACTTGCCTCCACTGTGCAATTAGTTTTGCACAGAATGGCCCTGAACATCCTCTTCGGGGGTCCCACGGCGGCTCTCGCGGCTCCTCCTGCAAGAGCCAAACCCCTCTGGGAAGCCCTCTCACGAAGGGGTTACCTTGCAGGCAGCCAATGGCTGCTCTGCTATCAATTATCCAATGAAGATTCAACTAGAGCTCCGCGAAAGCAATGCGGGAACTCGCCCAAGAAGATTCAGGTCTCGGGTAAGTAAAACGGGGTCTCGGGGGGGGACCAGTGACTGCAAGGTGATGCATTAAGGTAAAAAAAAACAAGAAGCTTTACAACCCCTTTAAGACTGAACTCCCTGATGTGCCACTTCTCCTTTACTGTCCAATTAGCAGGTGGAGCGCTCTAAGGCCTCATGCATGCAAGCATATGAATTTATGCTCCAAAATAGGCTTAATTTTTTCTGCCAGAACTTGGTAAAAAAAAAAAAAAAAAAAACGCCTCCAATGCCACATATGTACACACATATAGCATTGAGGGTAAAAAGCATTCTACTGGCCACATATGGGCATAAAATACACTGATAAACTTTGTTTCGAAAGCAGGCTTTGTGTATTTTCTTACACCCCTGAACGCTGCTCTAAAATATGCCTTGAAATAACACAAATGTGCACATGCACATAGAGCCTCATTTAAAAAAAAAAAAAAAAGCCAGACTTTTCAAATAGTGGGATCTTTTCTGTCCATGCGCATGAGGCCTAAGGCAAGCCACAGATCATTCAATTTGCTTTCCTTCTCCCCTCGGAGAGCCACTTTCCATGGGGGCACTTGTGCGGGCGCACCCGAGTTCTGCTGCTGCGTCCATTGACACAAACACAGAAGGACTCTGCCCCGCCCACCGGCTCTCGTGTCACTGGATTTGATTGACAGCAGCGAGAGCCAATGATTTCTGTTGCTATCAATCTATCCAATGGGGACCCAAGACAGCGGCTGGAGCTGCTGGACTTGTGCTAGTCGCTGGAATGGTCGGGTTCAAGTAAGAAAAAGGGGGGCTCTGGGGGGCAGCTGCAGAACAGGTTTTTTTTCTTTAAAATTTATAAACAGCTGTCAAAAGCAAAAAAACTAAACATTGGCGTACATTAGCCCCTGCAAAAGACAATAGAAGCTCACCTCTTTCTCGCCATCTGTTAAATGCGATGCTGTTGAAATGCCACCGAGTATGATGTCGGCATCATTCACCACTTCTGAAAAATTCTCCTGATATTGTTTCAGCAACTCCGCCCCATAGTCAGCTGTGCTCAGCTTTCCTGCACCAGAGGAATAGGAATATTTGACATCAGTTTACTATGCTGCCAGATAAGAGGTTTTGAGGCAGACATAAAACAGAAGTTTTTTTCATATTGGTAGAAACAGCAAATGTGAAGTTAATGCAAGTTTTGCACACAAACTGTAAACATTTGTCCTTGGCAACCAATACATGACTCTTCGCAAATCTCCCCGATTCCCTACTACACAGCTGTCAAACACAAGGCCCACAGGCCGAACATGCCCCTCCAGGCCATTTCATGCGGCCCTCGCACCTCTCCTGCAGGAGAGCTTCAGCCCTCCTCCAGACCCTTATTTTTGCTGTGATGTAGGGGGGGGGGGGGGGACTCAACTGTTGGTGGGGTGGCCCTTGACATCTAATGTAAGGGGAGGGGATGCGCTGGACATCTTATAGATACTACTGGCCCTTTTGAGGGCAATATTTTTTTTTTTTTAACATAAAGGTGCTTTATTCAAGAACAGTAGTGCAATACAGGATATGCAGAACATACAATGTCATGAACAGTCAATAACAGGAAACCTAAGCGGGTGAAAAGATGTGAGTGTTCAACAGAGCCGAATGCAAATTCTATTCAACTACAGTATCAGCTATACCTAGCTATAATGTAACCATGTGGTTCAATTCCCATCTCATGTCAGCGTCCAGGCGGGCCCAAACCTTCTCACACCCCTATTCGAGTATGTTCATCAGCTTCTCCCAAGCAGAGACAGCCGGCGGAGATGAGGAAGTCCATTTAAAAGCGGGATTGCACCAGCAATTTTTATTTAATTTTTTAAAAGTCAGCAGCTACCAACAGTGTAGCTGCTGACTTAATAAGGACACTTACCTGTCCTACCTGCCCGCGCAGATGCCCCCCCCCCCCCCCCAGGGATCGTGTAGGTCCCGCGCCGCCATTCACACTACTGCGCACGCGTGTGTCTCGCGCCGACTTGTGAATGGGCGGCTGCTCTTTGGGAACATGCACAGTTACCAAAAAGCAGTGTGCCCCATTCACTAGAAGAAGATGAAGACGGACCATGGCTACTGACTTCCGCATAGCAACAGGTATTTCGAGTTAGTATATTTATTTTTCTATTTTTTTTTTTAGGATTTTTGGGCTAAAAAAAAAAACCCTGGTTGGAACTCCACTTTAAGTAAGATCGCCTTATTAGCATAGTATTGGAGATAGGCTAACTTAGAGTGATGCAGCCCACGATGAAATGGAGTATGACACCCCTGCCCTACTACCTACAGTCTCAAGAACACAGAGATAACAATAACCTGCCAATAGGTTTGTAGGGCATGGAAGGAAACCACAACACACACAGGGAAGTTACACAAACACAAGGAGAACATACTACCTCCATGTCCAATTAATATACCCAGAGAAACTGATGCCAGCACCAGAGTGCTGCAAGCCCACACCGCTAAACCACTGTACTGCTCTGCGGATGGCTACATGCATACCTTCACCACTGCCCAGATCAGACAACACATTTGTTCCTAAAAGGCAAAAGATTTTTCTAGGCTTGTTTTATACCTTTGAAGTTAGACTTTTTGCTGTGTGGCTCCAGTAGATCGAGCAATGTGTGGAGGTCAGGAAATGCTTCTCGGACAGCTTGAAGAAGCTTGATGAGACTGTCAGGGCTCAGGGTTTTGGTTTCTGATGCCTTCCTTAACAGTTTATCCATAGCTTCCTTATGTGACCCACCTTCGCAGCAATCAATGATCACCTATCAATATATTCAATGTTACACAAGAGCCACCAGGAGGGGAAAAAAAAGAAAAATACAACAAAAATACACTCACACATCACTTTGCTCAAACTGCAACTGAACACAAAGATAATTTTTGGGGGCACAAATGAGGCAAGATAATTTAAAGTTAAACCCACTGTCAACATTTTTTTATATATTATGCTTATATCATAGCTGGATGTCTGTCTCACAGTATTAAAAAAATAATTTGAATACCCTTTTAAAAGTATAAGTTCACCTCTGGAACATGTTTCACCCATTTTTAGGGTGTAACGAAGAACAAGCTCCAGCATCTGCAGCTTCTCCGACCCACTTTCCGTGTGACAGCACCACCCACACGGCCACATCCTTTAATCACAGGTTTCTGTGACTAAATGCCTACAAGTACCGACTGCCATTGCAGCTGACAGCTTGTAGAACTACAAGGGTGCTGGTGAAGACTCTCCTAGTTTATTGGTCTTTCTGCACTCAAGTAACTGCCTAATTGTATAATGTAAAGGGAGACAGCTATGCTGAGAGTCAGCAGGATCCTGAGATTGCACCTGTGATCTGCTGATTACGGGTGCAATGCCCTGCAGGGTATGTATGTATGTATGTATGTATGTATGTATGTATGTATGTATGTATGTATGTATGTATATATATATATATATATATATATATATATATCACACACACATACACACAATAATAATTGCATATTTTTTTTTCTGCAAGAAAATGTGCATTTATTTACCGGTATTTGTTAAAAAAATAAAAAGTGAACTTATCCTTTAATGCCTTGTATCCCGCAGTTAAGTAAATGCTTCAAAAGCTCCACACCGCAATGTGCGATTGGTGGATGGAGCTAGCTGGAGATCTCAGTTGCAAACTGCAGCATCGCTGCAGTGTTCTTCAATATAATAGCAGCGAGGCTCCCTGTATGCCAGGCATGTCCAAAGCCTGGCCTGGGGGCCAATTGCCCACGTTCCGGTTTAATGCAGCCCCACTGGAAATTTAGATATATATCTCTTTTGTAGCACCCAACGAATCCCCGAGCATCGTGCATTTAGAGTCTGCATTCATGGCAATGGTGAGTCTGCATTCATGGCAATGGTGAGTCTGCATTCATGGCAATGGTGAGTCTGCATTCATGGCAATGGTGAGTCTGCATTCATGGCAATGGTGAGTCTGCATTCATGGCAATGGTGAGTCTGCATTCATGGCAATGGTGAGTCTGCATTCATGGCAATGGTGAGTCTGCATTCATGGCAATGGTGAGTCTGCATTCATGGCAATGGTGAGTCTGCATTCATGGCAATGGTGAGTCTGCATTCATGGCAATGGTGAGTCTGCATTCATGGCAATGGTGAGTCTGCATTCATGGCAATGGTGAGTCTGCATTCATGGCAATGGTGAGGCGGCTGCAGATGAGCACCGACCCTTGTTTTGCTTCACAATTTTTTTTATTTTTTTCCTGAAATTTCCCTCTTACAGTGAAGGTGCGTGTTATACGTCGATAAATACAGTATATCCAAAAAAAAAAAAAACGCCCGAGCTCATCCTTAGAATCTTGACCACAACCAGTCACAAAAATTCTTGTTGGGCAGTGTATTCATTTATTTGCATTTCATTTTAATGGTTCAAAGAATGTCAGACAAAATGGTCGGTCCTCACGCATGTTCACTTCATCAAATCTGACCCTCTTTGTATAAAGTTTGGACACCCCTGCTGTATGCTCACACAGGGTGCGATGATTAATAGGGGATTCCTCTCTCATTTTTCCCAGACAAAACTTTAAGAACGGTCCACAGATTGTTTTTGCCGGCATAGCTATTGGCATTCATGCAAAGACGGTATAAATAAAAGATGCTGCAGGTATATAAATACACATAGGTGCCCCCTCATCACACAGCATTTAAAACATATCCTTCTGTTGTAGGATATTAAAGAGGCAGAGTCTGCTTATTCAATCTTTGGGGAAATGATAGCTGGAATCTGATTTGTTACTACACAGAAACAGACAGTTCTTATTTAACCACTTCCCGACCACTGAACGAGTTTATACGGCGGCACTTTGAAGATGGATATCTCGGTAACGGCAGCAGCTGCTGCCACAACCGAGATATCCATCTTTAGTGCGAGCGGTCCTGTAAAACATAACGGCGGTCTCCGCGGCAGATTAGCCTCCCCTCCCGCCGCTCTCCCGCGCCCTCCGCCGCTTACCGGAGCCGTCGGTAGCGGTGGAGGCGATCGGGTCCGTTCGTCTGCTGTGTGGGGATGCGAGTGAGGGAAAAAAAAATCACCCCCACCCGTCCCCATAGCTCTGCTGGGCGGAAGTGACGTCAAAACGTCAGTCCCGCCCAGCGTCTTAAAGAAACATTTTTTTTTTTCAAATTTTAATTATTTTTTTGCATTTTAGTCTAAATATGAGATCTGAGGTCTTTTTGACCCCAGATCTCATATTTAAGAGGACCTGTCATTCTTTTTTCTATTACAAGGGATGTTTACATTCCTTGTAATAGGAATAAAAGTGATCATTTTATTTTTTCCAGTGTAAAAAATAATGAAATAAAATAAATAATAAAAAAATTTTTAAAGCGCCCCGTCCCGGCAAACTTGCGCGCAGAATCGAACGCATACGTGAGTACTGCCCGCATATGAAAACGGTTTTCAAACCATACAAGTGAGGTATCGCCGCGATCGTTAGAGCGAGAGCAATAATTATAGCCCTAGAGCTCCTCTGCAACTCAAAAAATGCAACCTGTAGAATTTTTTAAACGTCGTCTATCGAGATTTTTAAAGGTAAAAGTTTGACGCCATGCCACGAGCAAACGCAATTTGTAAGCGTGACATGTTGGGTATCATTTTACTCGGCGTAACATTATCTTTCACAATATATAAAAAAATAGGGCTAAATTTATTGCTGTCTTATTTTTTAATTCAAAAAAGTTAATTTTTTCCAAAAAAAGTGCGCTTGTAGGACCGCTGCGCAAATATGGTGTGACAAAAAGTATTGCAATGACCGCCATTTTATTGTCTAGGGCAGGGGTCCTCAAACTTTTTAAACGGGGGGCCAGTTCACTGTCCCTCAGACCGTTAGAGGGCCGGACTATAAAAAAAACTATGAACAATTTCCTATCATCATCATCATCATTGCAAGCCATCTCCCCCCCTCATCACAAAATCATCATCATCCTCATCGCAAGCCACCCCCCACCCTCATCACAAAATCATCATCATTGCAAGCCACCCCCCCCCCCCATCATCACAAAATCATCATCATCATCATCATCATCATCGCAAGCCATCTCCCCCCCATCACAAAATCATCATCATCCTCATCGCAAGCCACCCCCCACCCTCATCACAAAATCATCATCATTGCAAGCCACCCCCCCCCCCCCATCATCACAAAATCATCATCATCATCATCATCATCATCATCATCGCAAGCCATCTCCCCCCCATCACAAAATCATCATCATCGCAAGCCATCTCCCCCCCCCATCATCACAAAATCATCATCATCGCAAGCCATCTCCCCCCCCCCCATCACAAAATCATCATCATCATCATGGCAAGCCATCTACCCCCCCATCATCACAAAATAATCATCATCATCATTGCAAGCCACCACCCCCCCCCCCCCCCCATAATCACAAAATCATCATCATCATTGGAAGCCATCTGTCCCCCCCCATTATCACAAAATCATCATCATCATTGGAAGCCATCTGTCGTCCCCCCCCCCCCATTATCACAAAATCAGCATCATCATTGGAAGCCATCTGTCCCTCCCCCCCCATTATCACAAAATCATCATCATCATTGGAAGCCAAGACCCCCCCCCCCTCACTCACTATTGTCACCCTCTCACAGCCTTCTCCTTACTGTGCTCTGACACGCTGTGCTGTGTCACGGTCTGGCTCTGACTCCCACGTTGTGCTGTGCTCTCACTGTAGTAACAGTTCTGGCGCGCTGTGAGAAATGTCCCGCCCTCCTCCTCCTAGACCAGCTCGTGTGACAGACAGCACACTGGCTCTATCACACAAGCTAGTCTAGGAGGAGGAGGGCGGGACATTTATCACAGCGCGCCAGAACTGATCTCTGTGACACAGCGGGATTGCCGTGTAACCGGCATTGCCTCTCAGCGTCGGGCGGGCCGGTTTAAAGTCCTCCGCGGGCCGCATGTGGCCCGCGGGCCGTAGTTTGAGGACCCCTGGTCTAGGGTGTTAGAAAAATAAATATATAATATTTGTGGATTTTAAGTAATTTTCTAGCAAAAAAAACTGTTTTAGTCTTGTAAACACCAAATCTGAAAAACACCCACTGAAGAGAAGTGGTTAAGGCATGTTTGTGAATGAGGACTGGATTATTATTGTAAATATGCTGTGCAGGTCAATGCATTTCAATAAACACTTTGCACGAGAGTGTATGCACACAAATTTCTTACACCTGCTGAACACTTATGCCCCGTACACACGTGTGGAATTTCCACCAGCAAAAGTCTGATGTGAGCTTTTCATCGGAAATTCTAATCGTGTGTATGCTCCATCAGACTTTTGCTGTCGGAATTTCTGCCAGCAAAAGTTTGAGAGCAGGTTCTCAATTTTTCCGGGACATCCGTTCGTCTGTATGCAATGCCGACAGGAAAAAAAAATCATGCATGCTCGGAAACAATTCGATGCATGCTCGGAAGCATTGAATTTTTTTCTCTCCTCGTCGCAGTGTTGTACGTCACCTCGTTCTTAACGCTCAAAAAGTTCAGAGAACTTTTGTGTGACCGTGCGCATGCAAGCTATGCTTGAGTGGAATTCCGTCTGAAAAACCATCCAACATTTTTCCAACAGAAATTCCGCTTGTGTGTACAGGGCATAAGTGTAAAGCCTCGTACACACGGTCAGATTTTCCGTCTGGAAAAGTGTGATGGCAGGCGGTTGTCGAATAATCCGACCATTTGTACGCTCCATCAGACAATTGTTGTCGGATTTTCCGACAACAAATTTGGGATAGCACGCTTTCAAATTTCCCAACAAATGTGCGATGTCAGATTATCCGATTGTGTGTATAAAAGTCCTACGGAAACAAATCCAAAGTACAAACACGCATTCTCAGAAGCAATGCTCACCATAAGACAACATTAGCAGAAGTTGCCCAAAGAGTTTGTTGGATGACAATTCTTTGCCCGTTTGTATGAAATCCAAGTTCGCCACCAACGTCCTTGGGACAAAAGTCCTACGCTTTGTCCGATGAAAAGCCGATCGTGTGTATGAGGCTTAACACTTAACCAAATACCGGGCACTTTTACCCCTTTCCTGGCCAGACCAACTTTCAGCACTGTCACACTTGCAATGACAATGATGAGGTTGTACACAAACTTTTATCATTATTTTCACCCAAATACAGTGATCAGAGGGCCACTGCGCAGCCCCGTGTTCTGGGAGGATGTCATATGACGTCGTCCCAAGAACAGAAGTTCTCTCTAGTTCGTCATTTTACAATAGGTCGGGCAGGAAGGTGTTAAATATATTTGCACCTGTGTACATATGCATCAAATCATAAAGAAGCCCTTATAAAAACCTTTTTTTCAATCGTGGTAAGAAAGTCGTCCTCTGCTGTATCTAGGCACTCAATGATTGGGCTGAGTTCTGTAATACACTGAATCAGCTCTTCTCTCCGCTCCATCAGAAGATCGAATAAAGTTTTTTCTTTTTCCACCAATTCCGGAGGCCCTGCGACAGACAAGACGATAATTCATTTATAAAGGTTGCGCAAACCAAAAAAGATTTGTAGTTTCTGTGCTTGAGGGCGCACGTTATGTGTAATTTGTGAAAAAATTCTATATATATATATATATATATATATATATAGTTATACTTATTTCCTCTGTGCAAGGGTTTTGCACAGAGTGACCCCAATCCTCCTTTTCTGGGGTCCCCCCATGGTGCTACTGGCTCCTCCTGTTCTCGAGTGCCCCCTCGAAGAGCCGCATTCCAAGGGGGCACTCATGCGGGCGCACTCCCGAGTCCTGCTGCTCCTTCGATTGACACAGATAGCAGCACTCGACCCCGCCCCTCTGCTCCCTGTCACTGGATTTGAATGACTGCAGTGGGAGTGAATGGCTCCTGCTGCTATTAATCTATCCAACGAGGACAACAGCTGGAGCTGCTGTGCTCGTCCCGTGGCTGGAATGATCGGGCTCGCAGCACTAAAGGTTTTTCACCTCACTGCATAGAAAGGGTTTACAACCCCTTTAAAAATCTCTCTAACCTACTTGCCACATGTGCAAGTAAAAAGAGTCTGCACTGTGAAGTGAATAGAGTCAATATATATGTGAAAAAAACAAAATATTATATATATATATATATATATATATATATATATATATATATATATATATATATATATATATATATATATATATATATATATATATATATATATATATATAGTGGGTGGGAAAGGGCACAAGGCTAGGTTGGGAAAATGCAGAAATGGGTGGACAATGGCAATACTACAACTAAATAGCAATAAACAACCTCAGTGAATCAGATGGTGATATATATGAAAGGCACATTTGAGTCCAAAAAAAACAAACACAAATAAATCAAAAACGCATTAGGAAGTCCGGTTCCAGGTGACAGGAAACTTTCCAAGGAAGAAGGAAAAACAGGGTGATAGGAGACCCAGCAACTGCTTCTGTGGGAAAATCAAGCCGTCACCTTTAGCATGCACACCTCTAGTGGTCCCAGCAGCTTACCTCATGGCTAACAAATATAGCCTAGCCAGCTGCTTTCACACGGAGTCCAAATGAAAGGAACGGTCCTTAGGATCTCAGGGTCAGGCACCACATACAGGGAGAGGATAACGGCACAATAGTGTGATACTGATATGTAGGGACTCTAATGCCTCTAGACTCAATGCACTTACATTAAGTGAAACGATATAGGGCTTGTCTCCACGAGCAGCGAGCTTGTAAGTGTCCTCTTTCTCCTCTCACTGTCAGTCTGCTTGATCTCAGGCTGCTGGTGCTTGTTGACTCGGATGGTGTCACAGAAAGTAAAAAGAGTGGTACATCGCATAATCCAGTAAACAAAGGTCTTTATTCAATAAAACAGTTTAAAACTCACATTTGCGACATGAGAACGGATAACACATCCACGAGTAGCGAACACGTCGGCCGTCCGTCGGTTAGGTGCTACGATTGTCCAGCGCTCCAATCCCGACGCGTGTCGTCACACCACGTGAAGTCGCGTTTTTAATTTATTTGTGTTTGGTTGTTTTGGACTCAAATATGCCTTTCATATATATCACCATCTGATTCACTGAGGTTGTTTATTGCTATTTAGTTGTAGTATTGCCATTGTCCACCCATTTCTGCATTTTCCCAACCTAGCCTTGTGCCCTTTCCCACCCACTTTATATATATTGTTTTTTCTCATATATTTACACATATATATTGACTGTATTCACTTCACAGCGCAGACTCTTTTTACTTGCACATTTATATCTTTGTGTCTATCAAGGTAGACTCTCATAGTGTTTGCAGCAGTGCTCCCAACCCTCTCCCTTTCCCTCTCATTCACACTTTCAGACAGCGCGGGAGTATCACTTTATTCTACTTGCCACATGAATGTACCCTAAACTGTAGAGATCATTTTTTGTGGGATTTCCCTGAGACCTGAGAAGGGGCGGGGCTCATACGTTGAATAAGACTAGATTAATAGAAAATATTAAATAAAAAAATCAATATAAATACACTGGCAGGCTTAGACATGAGCTTAGTTTTACCTGTATCTACAGATACTTCCTCCACAGGATCTTCGGATTTTGGCTCTTTTTCTAGGAGTGCTTCATTCACACTTGGATTGGTGTCCCGGCACAACTTCAGCAAAGCCAGAACAGTCTCAACCACAATGCTTTGCCCATCTTTAACCTTTTCCAGAAGTTTGGCAAACGTTGAACTCCCCTCTTCAGCTTGGCAACATTCCACTACAACCTGCAGAGGAACACAGACGATGGCGTTAAGAATTGCCATATGTTTGGAGACAGATCGATACTGCAGATTTGCACAACTCTGTGCCATAATCAAAATGTGGAATACATAAGTGTAGCGCTTTTTTAAAAAAGTTGTGTTAGCTGCTACCATTTATACGCACCTGGCAGCGCAGGGTATCCACTTTTTTTTCTCATAATCAAAATGTGTCAATACCAGAATGGCTCACGAAGTTTGAAGCAATATTGAAGTCTTTGTTATTTATTAAAAAAATAAAAATAAATTATACTTGCCTGCTCTGTGTAATGGTTTTGCACAGAGCAGACTGTATCCACTATCCTCCTCTTCTTGGGTCTCCTGCAGACACTCCTGGCCCTCATGCCGGTTGCCCCCACAGCAAGCAGCTTGACCCCTGCAGTACTGATTTTTTGTCTGCTTTGCCTCAGCACATAAACAGATGGACTACTTGTTCCGTTTCTTCCTCTCACACTTCAGCCCTTCTATACTGGGACTGCAAAAGGCTGATACCTTTAAACGTAAGAACTCATTCTTACTGATAGTTAAAATCTGTAATATTTGCAAAGAAAACAAAGGTCTTCCATTTCGAATAATACGTGTGACGAGACCCTTGCTCGCCCAGGTCCTGCTCTCCCGACACTCCTCTGCTACTATTGGATCAGATAGCAACATCTGATGGTCCAGTCATCCAAGGTTCCGGGATCCGACCTACAGCTATGTGCCGATCGCGATCCATTTGAAGAACACACACCAGACGAGCTGTATGTATGTTCAAACAGGACACTCTATTTAAAATTTTCTGCTGGTTATATACAGGTTACAAGCTTATCAGCAATCAAAGAACAATGAAATCTCCACCCCCTTTTCACACACTGGGCCTCTATACAGATAGACATTTCAGCACCGATGTATTTAGCATGACTTAACTACTACCTCAGAGAGAATGACATCCCTGTAGATAATGACATCAAAACAAAAATACTGTCACACAATGATTTCCCTTCAAACCATATCTTTAGACAGACGGGCTGTCTCTAAAGGGAAGGTTCTTACACCTGAGCATCAATACATTCCTAAACATAAATTGACATGCTAATTCAATACACCTGAATGGAGACTGCTAACTTGTAGTACAATACACAGTTCTTTTAAGTGTAAACACAGAGTCTCTCATACACACAATAGGGTCAATTAGCTGGAGAAGAGGACATTTAGCAGTATGAAAGAGTCTCTCTGCAATTAACCCTTAGAGTTCAGAATGGACAACCTTAAAATATCCCTACAGATATCTCAGAATATAATGTGGATAATCCATACATAATAATCCTATCTCGGATAGCCCAAGATATCAGTCTTTGGTTCATGACAATACGTTTTCAAATTAGTAAAACAGCGATATCAGAAAAGATTCAATCATACAGTTTTTAGTGTACATAGATTTGCAAATCAATGGGATAAAGGAATATTCCTGAACTTTGTTTCATCTCATGGTTACTGTGAAATTGTGTGAATGCATCAATGCAGCGCATGTCATCTCAGCTTGCAATCATGGCGTTTACCAAAAATGTAACTATTGCAGAATATACAGCCTCATGCTACATAACCAAGCTCCATTTCATGCTGAATAAACTAAATTATTAACCTATCCTCAATAGAAATCTATCTTGAGATAGATTTTTACTACAAAAGCATTTTATTGAAATACATTTTATAAAAATAAAATCAGATGATTTTTTTGATTTGTGTTTAAAGAAAATCATTGATTTATATCCACCCGGCCTATGGGTGACATCAGGGCCCGCAGGCCTTCCCAGCCACTGTCAAGTGTTCTCTCCTCTACCCTGTAGCCCTCACTTACTGAGTGAGGGGATCACGTGACCAGACTGGTGCAGCCTGAAAATAGGCAAGCATATGCACCTTTTTTACACAGGTTAGTCAGTATACTGTAGGTGATGGGAGGGGCGAGGGAATATTTTTAAGACTGTTTATGTTTGGCCTGAAATCCTACTTAACCTAAAATAAGAACTACATTACTTTTTCCCTCATAACCATTCATGCCTTTCAATATTTTATAGTTCGTAAATATATGATCCTGCCAGTGTCCTCCTGTGGCCACACAAAACTACAAACAAGTTGTCAGGAAGCATGCAGCTCCATTGTCAGTCTGTTATATGACAGGCGGACTCCCCCTGTACAGCCCTGCAGGAGAATGACTGACAGATGTACCGGCCTATCTGTGACCTGACCAGACCCTGCTCTTCTCTCCAGCTACAACCTGCAGCTTATTGCAATCACACCAACACCTAAAACAAGAGCATGCATTCCTTCACACTACAAAGTAAACCGCAACAAAGGAAATACAGGAATAGAAGAAGCATGTCCAACCACCTGATTTCAAAAACATGGAACATGACTGGCTGCTTTGGACAAAAAGCAATGGTTCTAAAGTCTGAAAGTTTTTTTTTTTTTAATCCTAATGCATTCTTTACATCAAGATAAAAACCTTCTGTGTGCAGCAGCCTCCCCAGCACCAAATGCTCCCCCACCCCAATACTTACCTGAGCCCCATCTTGATCAAATGTTGCACAAGAGACGTGGCTGCCAGCGACTCTCCCTCATTGGCTGAGACAGCAGGAAAGCACCATTGCGCCCCACTGCTGTCAAAGTCAGTGAGTTAATAAGGAGAGAGAAGGGGCGGGGCCAGAGTTCAGTGCCTGAATGGACACAGTAAGCCGTGGCTCGTGCCCCCATAGCAAGCTGCTTTCTGTGGGGGCACTCAAAAAGAGGGAGGGGGTCAGGAATGTCGAAGAGGAACCCGATAAGAGGAGGATCAGGACTGCTCTTTGAAAAGATACTGCATAGAGCAGAGAAGTATACCATGTTTGTTACTTTTTACAAGAAAAGGGCATCAATATCCCCCCCCCCCATTCAGCCACCCCCTTTACTTACCTAAGCTCATTTAATTCAGCGATGTGCCCATCTGCAGCTCTTCTCTCCTCACTTCTTGATCTCCAGGCTTTGTTGAGGCAGCGGAAGCCAGTGGCTCCTGCCAATCAAAGCCAGTTATGAGGGAGTGGGGGGCAGGGTCAAATCTTGCCATCTGTGTCAATAGACGCAGACAGCGAGGCTCAAGAGGAGGCCTGCATGCAGGGGAGAAGCCAGGAGCACCGCCGGGGGACCTAGTAAGAGGAGCGCTCTGTGCAATTTTATTTTACTGAGCAGATAAGTATAAGGCCTCGTGCTTTGTTTACTTTCGGGTACCCGGGCGTGAAGTCATCACATCGCGCTCGGGCCTCCGACGGTCATAGAGATGACTGGTGACCGTCTGGTCACCAGTCATCTCTATGCTTCCCCTCCAGCGCTGGACGATTCTTTCTCTGGTCTCCCGATGGCACGGGAGAGCCCGAAAAAGCATTGGATGGCATGTGTCCCCTCCCGCCGCCTATGAGAACGATCAAGAGGCGGAACTGTTGCTACGATCGTTCTTATTGTGGACAGAATCGCCGGCACGAAAGAATGATATCTGAATGATACCTCTAGCTGCAGGCATCATTCAGATATCACTGCATAAAGCCCAGGACGTCATATGACATCCACCCAGGATGGAAGGTCCCATCTGTGGACGTCATATTACAATGGGCCAGTAATGAAGTGGTTGATGATGAGTATTTGCTGCGTTTTAAATGCATTTGAACTGGGAGGCGTGTTTTTTTTTAACTGACCAAAAATGCAACAAGCTGGATTTTTAACACCACAACAGAAGCCCAACGGACCAGTGTGCAGACATGAATAGAATTTAAAGGGATACATTTTTTTGCGCTGAAAGATGCCAAAAATGGCGACAATAAATTAATATTCATTTAAATTGATGATATTAAAAAGTCGAATAAAATTATATACTAAAATATTAGGATTTTTTTTAAAAAAACTATCATTTTTGGTTTTCAGCCACGTGCATCCTGCATTTTCCGTTTTGGAAATTTCTATTCGGTGCACCCTTAACAATCACTTAGTCTAGGTTCAGACTAGTGCAATGTCAGACATCACATGCGATACGCACCCACACTGCAGGTGGCCATCACATGCAATGTCGGAGCAATGCGAGTGCAGCCACACAGTTGTATGGCTGCACTCGCATTGGATTCACACAGAAAAACATGTAGGGACTCCCGCACTGGAATCGGATGGCATGGGTGTTCTCACCTATGCGATCCGATTCCTGTACGAATCCACAGTTCGCACTGCGATCTGTTCTGGGGGTGTCATTAACAATGTATCGACACATGCAGCGGTTCGCAGAGGGCAGTGTGAACTACCTGCGGGAGAGGAGCGATGCGGGAACCGGCGATGTAATCACGCTGGTTCCCGCATTGCACAAGTCTGAACCTAGGCTGAACCTCGTTACTACTTATTTTTGTTACATTTTCCCTGGTAATTGCAGACAGGTCCCCCTTCTTCCTGTAATCGCACACTCACCTGTTTTTCAGTCTCTTTGATATCTTTACACTTTTTTAGATTTTCAAGAACACTTTGGGGGTCTGAGAGCGCCTCGCTGAAGATACTCTCGTAACGGATAAGAAAATCCAACTCACCCGATGCTTTCTCCAGCTCTAAAACATAACATACATCAAGAGTCATTAACAAAGAACAAGCATGGAAATAAAAATAAAAAAAAAGGGCAATTAATCCTATTTTTTTTAATAAAAAAATTCACACACATGGATGTTCACTTCCTTCCTTACATTTTTAGAGCAATAGCGGCTGCAGACCTTAAACAGCGGTTTCTGTGTCTCCAGTGTTAAAGCCCGAGGTAAAGCGCCGCTAAAATTAGCACGCTTAACTGCCACCCCACCTCCCGCCCCAGTGTGAAAGGGGCCTTAGTAAGGTCGGCAAGGGAGGAAGAGGAAAGCCCTGGCTGCCAGGAAGCCACAGAGACATGGTAAATAAAACTTTTTTTTTTTTAATAAATGGTACCCTAGGCAAGAATGAGCTTTTAATCCCCGAGTTTGGGGGGTAGCTCCACTGTAAAGGTAATTTTGAATTTCCCCAGAGATCAGTTTTAAAGTGTATCTAACCTATGTTTCTCCAGTGGAGCCTCTGTAGGCCAGGAGTGCTCAACCAGGGCCACCTCCTGCTTTTGGATAGCGGGTCGGCAAGCCCAGTTCGCAAGTTGCCGACCCACCATCCCATAGCATCAGAATGGATGGAGCCGGTGCCAGAGAAAGCAAGCGACCGCAGAGGAAGCAGGAGCAGCATAAGCAGATACATCCTCGGTAGTGCCGGCTCCTGTCACAGGCAAAGTGCATTTAGTATCACTCCAACAGCCAGCAGAAAGTCAAAGATAAAAAGTCAGTTTAGCAATGGGGATAGTTTTTCAATGGTTATTAGGCTGCTTTCACACTGACCTGCAGATGCACTGTCCTTTCCTGTGTATTACCTGCACTGAGCCATAGACCTCTATCATATCCTACGGGTCTGGTGTGCTTTCTAAAAGCGCACCAAAACTCCTGAATGCAGAAGTTTTAGTGCGCTTTCAGAAAGTTCACCATATCCGCAAGATGTAATAGCAGTCAATGGCTCAGTGCAGCTAAGCCGCAGGAAAGTAGTTGGTACACTGCGATGCACCTGCGGTGAGGTTAAACAAAGCACATTAGTGTGAAAGCAGCCTAACAGGAGGCTCAGGAAGGAGGGCATATTTATATTTGAGGTTTGGGGGGCGATAAAACCCCATAGTTCATTGTGTCCCGTGACCGATTGCATTCTAACAATTAGGCTAAAAAATCTTCTGGGTGCAGCGCCTCTACAGGGTTTCTCTCTGCTCATTGGATCACACAGCAGCAGGAGCCATTGGTTCCTACTGCTGTCAATCACAGCCAGTGAGCCAATGAGGAGGCAGTGGGGGCGGGCCCGAGACACACTGTGTGCGTGTGCGAGAATGGACACAGAGCGTGTCCCAGGAGCAAGCCTGCTTGAATGCCCTCATAGCAAGAGGCTTACTATTGGGGGCACTCAGCAGGGGGGAGGGGTCAGGACCACCAGCGGTGGACTGCAAAAAAAGAAGGATCGATGCTGCTCTGTGCAAAAATCATTGTATAACTGGTTTGTTATTTTTTTTCTTTAAAAATTAAAGGGGAGTTCAAGGCTTTAATGCTTAATAAAAGTCAGCAGCTACAAAAAGTGTATCTGCTGGCTTTTAATAAACAGACACTCACCTGCTCCACGGTCCAGCGACGCGCCGGCTGGCGCTTCGCTCCTCTACCCCCCTCTCCAGCCTGCGTCTTTATCCTTAGTGTGGGCACCCGGCCGTGACAGCTTTCAGCTTCACAGCCAGGCACTCACTGCTCATGTGCTAGCGATGCTGCGCACTGAGATTAATTAGGCTATCGCCTACAGGGAGGGGCCGCTGTAGGCGATACGACGCATCGCCTAGGCCAGGGCTCGACAAATCCCAGGCGCCAGGTCGCCAATGAGACTAGAAATTTCACCCTGGCGCCTGGGCTTTGATCAGTGTCTGTATTTAGTGAGAGGGATCTATACTGCGGGAGCAGGGTCTGTACTTAGTGGGTGGGTCTTTAATAAGAGAGGGGGGTCTATAGTTGGTGGAGGGGGGTGATACCAACCCTAGTAACGACACTGGGGCTCATCACTGAGTCATACCAAAAAAAAAATGGCGCCTAACTTTTTTAAGCTGGCTCCTAAATTCAAAGCAAATTTGTCAAGCCCTGACCTTTTGAAGAGCGAGGGCCACTTAAGAAAATTGGCAACTGGTCACGGGCCACAATGAGAAGAGTAGGAGGACGACTGGTCCGTGTTCACGGACACAGCCCACTCTACTCTATGGGCCCTCTGATCCAATCCGATTCACCTAGGCAGAGGGGGGCAGATCCCTTTCTATTTTTTTTAGGTAGGCGGGTGTAAACAGACACAAGTTTGTTTACATCTGCTGCTCCATAAAGGTGAATAGCAAGTCCGATTGGGTTGGAACGATTGTGTGAAAGGAGCCCAAGGCAATTTGCCCAAACCTGCGGGTGCAGCGTAAACCTTGTCGTAAGCTTCTATTATATCCTGCAAGTGTGGCGCACTTTCTGAAAGCGCAACAAAGCTGCAGAAAGTCTATGGCTCAGTGCAGGTAACGCGCATCTGCGGATCAGTTTGAAAGCAGCCAGTAACCACTGCAGAACAGATATACTCAGATATACTGTGAATTTAGTAGTAAACTTAATAATACATTCAGGTATCGCCAACTGTTGCTGTCCCAGGCAGAGTGCATTTGGTATCACTCCACATATGACAGGAGTGGGCACCTCCTCTACCAGCGGCTTTATTCACAAAACTGCTGCTCTGGGATGGCGGTTTGGCAACCCGTGATCTGGGTTTGCCAGCCTGCCATCTCAGAGAAGGAGGTCGAGGGCCACATCAGAGGGCTCTGTGGGCCACATGTGGCCCCCGGGCCACTGGTTGGGCACCCCTGGCCTAGGCGGTCCCTGGGCAGAAGGAGGAAGTGGGACAGGCAGTCCCACTCCTCCTGAATGTGGCATGTAAGGGAGCAAGGAGTTGATTAAGCGGAAGTTCCACTTTTGGGTGGAACTCCCCTTTAAATACTAGTAGTTAATGTTGACAGTACCGTAAAAAAAAAAAGAAAGAAAAATGGGTAGAATGGACCCCCCACTAACCTAACATGGAAGATGGCTGTTATGGGGCTAGTCAGTCTGTAACCTCCAATGTTTATAGTTATGCTGAAAACCCAACTGTGATAGAATTCTGTTTGATTACATTGCAAAAATAGAAATGTAGGTGTTACCTGGCTTATCAAGTCTTCTTTTCTTTGCTGCGGGCTCATTACTCTCCTCAGGTTGGGGCAGCTCACCATCTTGTCCTGAAGACTCTGGGGTCGTTTCAGCACAAATTTCCCCTAAAGAAGAATCTGTAGTTTCTTCAACTACTGTTTCTTCAACGAGCTGATTAGTGGTCTCTTGCTGTACTGGTGAAACACAAGGTACAATTTCATCCTGAGCAGGAGGCGGCTCATTATCCAACCCCTCAGATGTTGGTGCATCTATCTGTGCAGGGCTTGGTGGTCCTTCTACACTTGAAGGCCCCATCTCACAATCCACTTTTTCTTTAACACTATTGGAACTCTGCGGTGGTTCAAACTGTTCTGTAGTGTGCACAGGAGGAGAAGGATCAACCGTTTGCAGGTTCTCATTAGCGTCCAGCTTCTTAGGAGAAGAAACAAGCTTTGTAACTTTTTCAGCCTCTCGCTTCTCAGGAGCTGAAGCTAGAGACCCCCCTCCAGTACTCATAGGCAGTAACATCTTATCAATGGCAAAAGTCTCACTTACAACATTGCTCCTGGGGGCTGCAGGCCTGGCTTCAGGTTTAACTAAGGGTAATGGCTTAAGGGAAACATCCTTCACCTTTTGGGTCGGGGTGGTGTGATTCATGAGCTCCGTCAGGAGGTTCTTACAGCTCACAGCAACATCAAACATTTGAAGGCTGTCTGCCACAGTGATAATCTTCGTCAGGTTGTGTTTTCCAGGTGGAAGTTTTCCTGAATACATCATCTCCAGCAGCAGAGAGAATTCTTCTGGCGATACAACGGAGGCATCAATAGAAATGGTTTCCGTTGTTTCCAGTAAAGACTTAAAGAGGAGACTTGCAGCAGAAAGGACAAGCTTGTGAGCCCGGAAATGCAACGTACCGACGAAAATCGTGCAATCACAAAACTGCTGCTCTTTACACAGAGTGTAGACTTGCTGCAAGAGCTGCCGGCTGTAATTTGGAAGCTCCATTGTTTAAAATATAATCTTTATTATATGATGTATTCTTGAGGGTACCTAAAAAGAGAAGAGGGAAAAAAATATATATAATTTAACAGCACATAAAACCTGCTGAATTCAAAATAATACATCTGCTAAATTGAAATAGTTTTGTCATTTTCTGGAGCACTACTAACAGTCTAATGCCCCCCCCCACCCCAAGCAGTAAAGGCAGACAGTGACCACCCCGTAGTACAGGCAGACAGTGACCCCCTCCCCCAGTAGTACAGGCAGACAGTGACCCCCCCCCCCAGTAGTACAGGCAGACAGTGACCCCCCCCCCAGTAGTACAGGCAGACAGTGACCCCCCCCCCAGTAGTACAGGCAGACAGTGACCCCCCCCCCCCCCCCAGTAGTACAGGCAGACAGTGACCCCCCCCCCAGTAGTACAGGCAGACAGTGACCCCCCCAGTAGTACAGGCAGACAGTGACCCCCCCCCCAGTAGTACAGGCAGACAGTGACCCCCCCCCCAGTAGTACAGGCAGACAGTGACCCCCCCCAGTAGTACAGGCAGACAGTGACCCCCCCCCCGTAGTACAGGCAGACAGTGACCCCCCCCCCAGTAGTACAGGCAGACAGTGACCCCCCCAGTAGTACAGGCAGACAGTGACCCCCCCCCCCCCCCAGTATACAGAGCAGACAGTGACCCCCCCCCCAGTAGTACAGGCAGACAGTGACCCCCCCCCCCCCAGTAGTACAGGCAGACAGTGACCCCCCCCCCCCAGTAGTACACAGGCAGACAGTGACCCCCCCCCCCAGTAGTACAGGCAGACAGTGACCCCCCCCCCCCCCAGTAGTACAGGCAGACAGTGACCCCCCCCAGTAGTACAGGCAGACAGTGACCCCCCCCCCCAGTAGTACAGGCAGACAGTGACCCCCCCCCCAGTAGTACAGGCAGACAGTGACCCCCCCCCCCCAGTAGTACAGGCAGACAGTGACCCCCCCCCCCCAGTAGTACACAGGCAGACAGTGACCCCCCCCCCAGTAGTACAGGCAGACAGTGACCCCCCCCCAGTAGTACAGGCAGACAGTGACCCCCCCCCCCCAGTAGTACAGGCAGACAGTGACCCCCCCCCCCCCCCAGTAGTACAGGCAGACAGTGACCCCCCCCCCAGTAGTACAGGCAGACAGTGACCCCCCCCCAGTAGTACAGGCAGACAGTGACCCCCCCCCAGTAGTACAGGCAGACATGTGACCCCCCCCCCCAGTAGTACAGGCAGACAGTGACCCCCCCCCCAGTAGTACAGGCAGACAGTGACCCCCCCCCCCAGTAGTACAGGCAGACAGTGACCCCCCCCAGTAGTACAGGCAGACAGTGACCCCCCCCCAGTAGTACAGGCAGACAGTGACCCCCCCCCCCCCAGTAGTACAGGCAGACAGTGACCCCCCCCCCCCAGTAGTACAGGCAGACAGTGACACCCCCCCCCCAGTAGTACAGGCAGACAGTGACCCCCCCCCCCCCAGTAGTACAGCAGACAGTGACCCCCCCCCCCCCCCCCCCGTAGTACAGGCAGACAGTGACCCCCCCCCCAGTAGTACAGGCAGACAGTGACCCCCCCCCAGTAGTACAGGCAGACAGTGACCCCCCCCCCAGTAGTACAGGCAGACAGTGACCCCCCCCCCAGTAGTACAGGCAGACAGTGACCCCCCCCCAGTAGTACAGGCAGACAGTGACCCCCCCCCCCAGTAGTACAGGCAGACAGTGACCCCCCCAGTAGTACAGGCAGACAGTGACCCCCCCAGTAGTACAGGCAGACAGTGACCCCCCCAGTAGTACAGGCAGACAGTGACCCCCCCCCCCCAGTAGTACAGGCAGACAGTGACCCCCCCCCCAGTAGTACAGGCAGACAGTGACCCCCCCCCCCCCAGTAGTACAGGCAGACAGTGACCCCCCCCCCAGTAGTACAGGCAGACAGTGACCCCCCCCAGTAGTACAGGCAGACAGTGACCCCCCCAGTAGTACAGGCAGACAGTGACCCCCCCCAGTAGTACAGGCAGACAGTGACCCCCCCCCCCAGTAGTACAGGCAGACAGTGACCCCCCCCCCCCAGTAGTACAGGCAGACAGTGACCCCCCCCCGTAGTACAGGCAGACAGTGACCCCCCCCCCCCCCCCAGTAGTACAAGGCAGACAGTGACCCCCCCCCCAGTAGTACAGGCAGACAGTGACACCCCCCCCCCCAGTAGTACAGGCAGACAGTGACCCCCCCCCCCCCCCAGTAGTACAGGCAGACAGTGACCCCCCCCCCCCCCCGTAGTACAGGCAGACAGTGACCCCCCCCCCCAGTAGTACAGGCAGACAGTGACCCCCCCCCCAGTAGTACAGGCAGACAGTGACCCCCCCCCCAGTAGTACAGGCAGACAGTGACCCCCCCCCCAGTAGTACAGGCAGACAGTGACCCCCCCCCCAGTAGTACAGGCAGACAGTGACCCCCCCCCCCCAGTAGTACAGGCAGACAGTGACCCCCCCAGTAGTACAGGCAGACAGTGACCCCCCCAGTAGTACAGGCAGACAGTGACCCCCCCAGTAGTACAGGCAGACAGTGACCCCCCCCCCCCAGTAGTACAGGCAGACAGTGACCCCCCCCCCCAGTAGTACAGGCAGACAGTGACCCCCCCCCCCCCAGTAGTACAGGCAGACAGTGACCCCCCCCCCCAGTAGTACAGGCAGACAGTGACCCCCCCCAGTAGTACAGGCAGACAGTGACCCCCCCAGTAGTACAGGCAGACAGTGACCCCCCCAGTAGTACAGGCAGACAGTGACCCCCCCCCCCCCAGTAGTACAGGCAGACAGTGACCCCCCCCCCCCAGTAGTACAGGCAGACAGTGACCCCCCCCCGTAGTACAGGCAGACAGTGACCCCCCCCCCCAGTAGTACAGGCAGACAGTGACCCCCCCCCCAGTAGTACAGGCAGACAGTGACCCCCCCCAGTAGTACAGGCAGACAGTGACCCCCCCCCCCCCCAGTAGTACAGGCAGACAGTGACCCCCCCCCCCGTAGTACAGGCAGACAGTGACCCCCCCCCCAGTAGTACAGGCAGACAGTGACCCCCCCCCCCAGTAGTACAGGCAGACAGTGACCCCCCCCCCCCCATAGTACAGGCAGACAGTGACCCCCCCCCCCAGTAGTACAGCAGACAGTGACCCCCCCCCCCCCAGTAGTACAGGCAGACAGTGACCCCCCCCCCCCCCCAGTAGTACAGGCAGACAGTGACCCCCCCCCGTAGTACAGGCAGACAGTGACCCCCCCCGTAGTACAGGCAGACAGTGACCCCCCCCCCCCCCGTAGTACAGGCAGACAGTGGCCCCCCCAAGTGCAGACTTCAGACAGCGGTGTGTGTGTCCCTCGAGCGCAGGCTCCTCCATCTCCGTGGGTGTAAACAGAGAGGAGAGCCGCCGCAAGGTGTACCAAGATGTGGCCGCGGTGGCAATCTGCGGATCGCATAGCGTGCCGACCCGAAGGGGGTGACCCGTTCAGATCACGGATCAACGGTGATCCGTTGCACCACTAGTCCCTAGACATTAGAGCTGCACAATTAATCGTTAAACATTAGCGATCTCGATTCAACGCTCTCTATTGCTATTGCAGAGTTTGCCGATTCTTTCATATAACAAGTGGAGATACTTCATCTACTCACTCAGCTGTCAAAAGAAAAAATCTGAGCAGTCTGCCAAGTTTTTAACAGGAAACATTGTAACCAAAAAAAGAAAAAAAACAGGGCAGTCTGCTTTTAACAACATAAAACATTGTAACTAAAGCTTCCTTCAAAGGGATAAACTTCTGTGTGTAAATGCAGGAAGTTTAACCACTTACAGTCTAAATCTTTTTCTGACGCTTGATTTTTAAGTTGTAATCAATATTTTTTGCTAGAAAATTACTTGGAACCCCAAACATATTTTAGCAGAGACCCCAGGGAATACAATGGCAATTGCTGCAATATTTTATGTCACACTGTATTTGTCCAGCGGTCTTTTATATTCAATTGGGAAAAAATACTTTAAAGGGGTGTTCCAGCCTCGTTTTATGTTTATTAAGTCAGCAGCTACAAAGGAAAAAGGGAAGGAAAGGGGTCTGGGGGGGGGGGGGGAGAGAGAAGGAAAAGGGTCGGGGGGGGGGGGGGGGGGGGAGAGAGAAGGAAAAGGGGTCGGGGGGGGGAGAGAGAAGGAAAAGGGTCGGGGGGGGGAGAGAGAAAGGAAAAGGTCGGGGGGGGGGAGGGGAGAAAAAGGAAAAGGGTCGGGGGGGGGGAGAGAGAAGAAAAGGGTCGGGGGGGGGGAGGAGGGTGGCGGGGGGGGGGGGGGAGGGGGGGGGGGGAAGGGCGAGGGGGGAGAAGGGAGGGGGGTCAGGGGGGGAGGGGGGGGAGGGAGGGGAGGGAGGGGGTAGGAAAGGGTCAGAGGGGGAGGGAGGGAGAGTGTGGGTGAGGGGGGGGGGGGGGGAGAAGGAGGGGTTTTCTTTTTTTTTTTTCTGGGGGGGGGGAGGAAGGAGTCAGAAGGGGGTCGGGGGGGAGAAGGAAGGATGGGTCGGGGGGGAGGGAGAAGGGAAAGGTTCTTTTTGTTTAGGGCGGGAGGGATTCAGGAATTTCAGAGGGGGGAGGGAGGGGGGTGGGGGG